>BGNK01001765.1:0-17944 GCA_003297005.1 Symbiodinium sp. clade A Y106
ATCGGGGGTTTCTGAGGGGAAGGCCACAAACCCACCGATTTCAATTATTTCAATTATTTCAATTATTTGGGGCCCCCAAACAATTGAAATAATTGAAATCCTGGTGGTCCGGGGGGCTATAGCCGAACCCAAGGATTTCAATTAATTGAAATAATTGAAATAATTGAAATGGGCCCGATTTCAATTATTTCGGGCCCCCAAACAATTGAAATAATTGAAATAATTGAAATGGGCCCGATTTCAATTATTTCAATTACTTCGGCCCCCCAAACAATTGAAATAATTGAAATGGGCCCGATTTCAATTATTTCAATCATTTCGGGGCCCCAAACAATTGAAATAATTGAAATAATTGAAATGGGCCCGATTTCAATTATTTCAATTATTTCAATTAATTGAAATCGGGGGTTTCTGAGGGGAAGGCCACAAACCCANAATTGAAATAATTGAAATGGGCCCGATTTCAATTATTTCAATTATTTCAATTAATTGAAATCGGGGGTTTCTGAGGGGAAGGCCACAAACCCACCGATTTCAATTATTTCAATTATTTCTGTGTGCGCTTGAGTATTGCCATGTGCTGACGTGCAAGTGACTTGTGAAGGTTTTCGGCTTAGAAAAACAAGTGCTCCGCAAGAAGGTTACGAGCCCGACGCTGTAGGTGTTTGAGGGTTCATGGAACCGTTGCCCCTGGATGGGGTGCAGCGGGTGGAGCCTGTAGCACCGCCTGAAGGGGTAGCCGTCGGAGATCAAGAAGATCGACGTCATCTTCAAGAAGTGAGAGTTGATGACCAGCTGCGGGAGCCGTGTTATGAAGACGGTGAGCTGGGAGTGGTTGCCGCGGAAGGGCCAAGTGAGGAGCACGGAAGCCACGGAAGCTATGTGGAGTCTCCTGCTCTGCAGCGAGATTCCACCTCTGGCGGGCAGCTACCTGTGTTGGCCCCTTCGGCGGAGCAGCCTGGATCTGGAAGGAATGGCGGCCATGGTACTGAGGAAGTCAGCGCGACTTCGCTCAGAGCCACTTCGAAGGAAAGACACGATGCGGATGTGGGCCAGATTTCCAGATCGTTGACTTTCATGACGGGGCTGTTGAGCAGCCTTGTGGGAAGGGTGGACAGAATGGAGCAGTGGCAGTCAGCGAGCGGGTCGGTGCAAGGACCCCTGCCGATGAGTACAGGCGAGGGATCGCAGGCTACCCCCTCGGCTATGACACCGGCAACTGCTCCGTCGGGACCTGGAGGGCAGCTCAGTCTGGAAGAAGTGGATCGGTTGCAGAGGCAGCTGAATCAGGTGTCGTTGGGGCGTCGAGAAGAAGCTGGAAGTGGACACAGCGTTGAAGCTGGGCGACCTCTGGCCTCGATGCAGAAAATCATGGCTGGAACTTTTAGCAGCGACGACAGTGAGACTGCTAGGAACCGTATGGCAGAGGCAACTCGCGGGATTCCTGGGAGTCTGATGGGACCTTTGGCCTTGTCAAANATGCAGAAAATCATGGCTGGAACTTTTAGCAGCGACGACAGTGAGACTGCTAGGAACCGTATGGCAGAGGCAACTCGCGGGATTCCTGGGAGTCTGATGGGACCTTTGGCCTTGTCAAACTGGCCTTTGGTGCTGTATGGAGATCCTGGATCGACTTCAGGGGCTATGAGCGCTCCACCTGGTATGCCACCAGCTCAGCAGGCCATGGGATCTTCAGCTATGCCATCGCTTCCACAGACTATGGGATCTTCAGCTATGCCATCGCTTCCACAGACTATGGGATCTTCAGCTATGCCATCGTTTCAGCAGACTATGGGGTCTTCAGCTATGCCATCGCTTCAGCAGACTATGGGGTCTTCAGCTATGCCATCGCTTCAACGGACTATGGGGTCTTCAGCTATGCCCTCACTTCAGCAGGCTATGGGGTCCCAGAATATGTCCTCGTCTCAGTCGGCAACGGGGGTGCAGCAGAGCGAGCAACCTAGCGAGACGATGATTCAACAGATGATGCAAGCCCAACAGGTCGTNGCAGGCTATGGGGTCCCAGAATATGTCCTCGTCTCAGTCGGCAACGGGGGTGCAGCAGAGCGAGCAACCTAGCGAGACGATGATTCAACAGATGATGCAAGCCCAACAGGTCGTTGAGCCAAGAGGAGGAGATGAATTACCTCAGGGTGCCGAGTCGTGGGGCCCGTATGGACCATTCAAGGCAGAATCTGCAGGCCTTTCCGGTGGAGGGGAGCAAGACTCAGGTTTTGGGTTTTACCGAGGCCCAGGGCAGACGCGGATGGATTCGATGTTGGTGGTAGCTTCGCAGGACCACAGGAGGACGGAGGCTATGACTTCGCCGACAGGTGTTCAGCCGCCTTCGCAGAATGCGGCAGCTTCGATGAGGATTACGGCGACCTCAGATGCAGTGGATGAGAAAGAAGGTGGAGGAGCACATGGGTCGCCAGTGTCGGTGGCAGCTCTTCATCCGCCGGTGGAGGCGGGAATTGGGATGAGAAGTGATGGATTGGTTATGGGGGCNGATGCAGTGGATGAGAAAGAAGGTGGAGGAGCACATGGGTCGCCAGTGTCGGTGGCAGCTCTTCATCCGCCGGTGGAGGCGGGAATTGGGATGAGAAGTGATGGATTGGTTATGGGGGCGCCGCAAGTCGGAATGGTGATGGTGGATGGCGTGTGGCGCGAGTACTACATGATTCGGGGCCAGATGGTTGTGCAGCCCATGCGTGGTGGAGGACAGGCTTCAACCTTGAACTTGACAGGCAACGGTGGTGTTGCGGCGACTGGGTCGTCTCAATATCCTCCACCTCCGCCGCCGAATCCCCCGGTGACTCCCAAGGCAGCCGCCGTGTCGGCGGGAGTGAACATGACTCCAGGCGGGACTCCGGTGCCGCCTCCACCGCCGACTACTCCTATGACGACGACATCTACCAGTTCCGGAGGAGTCTTTGGAGAGGAAGTGGAGGAGCCATCAAAGCTGGTGATCAAGCTTCCGAGTCTTCCTACAGCCAAGGGCGGAGATGCGGCAGTGGTGGCGGGAGATTGGCTGGCTCAGTTGGAGCCTAGTATGAGCTCTTTGTCGACAACGGCTGTGACTTGGTGGACTTCACTGATGAATCGCGTGAAGGAGCTTTATTCTCTGTGGTTGGAAAGCGCGCCGGTGGCACGGCTGTCGATTCGGCAGCAGGTGCTAGCCCGTCGTCCTCCACAAGATCGCCATCAACGTGTGGAGCAGAGAGCGGCAATGCTTTTGCTGGACGCCCTTCCGGACGAACTACGTCATGAAGCTGTGAGCGCACGGGCGGTGACGGCGGAGTCTATGGTGTTCATGGTGCACTGCGCTTATCAGCCGGGAGGGGCCGGGGAAAAGGCTCACCTACTTCAGTTTCTCACGGCACCCGAAACAGGAACCACGTTGGAGAGCACGCTCAACCTGGCTCGCAAGTGGATTCGGCTGTTTCGCAGGGGTCGAGAATTGGCTGTGGTACTTCCTGATCCCAGCTTGCTGTGCCGAGGCCTGGACAAACTTGTGAGCGCCACCTTCCTGGGCAACAAGCACCCCTCGGCTACGTTTCGGATTGCATCCTTCAAGCTGGAGCGGCAGCTGGACTACCGAGCAACCGCGGTGGACATTGAAGACTACGCCCACCTTATCTTGGGGGAGCTGGAAGCAGCTCAACTGGCTCAGCCGGTCCCGGCCCAGCCTCCAAAGCTCAACCGACTGGAAGAAGCAAAAGGGGCCGAGGTTGAGAAAGGCAAGGGCAAGTCCAAGAGCAAGCAGCAACGTCCGTGCTGGAGCTGGCAAGATGGATCAGGCTGCAAGTACGGCAACGCTTGCATGTTTCAGCATGCCAGCTTGGGACCTGGGAGGTGCTGGGAGTGTGGATCCGACAGTCACCTGAAGCCTCAGTGTCCGATTCTCGGTCAAGGGGGGAACGCTTCCGGTGGTGCCGCGCAAAATCAAAGTTCGAATGCAGCTTCCGGTAAAGGTGGTGGGGGAAGTTCAGCTACAACGTCTGCGGCGACTTCGGGATCTTCAGTTCCTGCTGCAGAAGAAAAGCCGAGGAAACCTCCTCGGAAGAAGGGCGGTGGCAAAGCCAAGGAGGCGGTTCGTAAGGCTGAGGAGAGCGTGCAGGCTGAGGGGGGAGCAGGAACTACCACTTCGACTACCATTCCTACGCCCTCCACTATGGCGCCGTCGTCGGACAATGCTCGGGAGGAGTTCTTTGAGGAAGCGGCGAAGGCTCTGAAGTCCCTGAGGTTGGCACGGGCAACTTTGGATCGAGTTTGTGCTCTTGACGGCGATGGTGCGAGGGCCTTGGTCGATTCAGGGGCTACTACCTCGATGAGATCAGCCAAGATCAGGAGTTGGCGGGCCTTCCAAAGCGCAAGGTTTTGCTTGCAGAAGGAGAGGCGTCGTTTTACCAGCTTCCAGGAGGGACCTTGTTGACGGAGAGAAGGACCTCGCCGATCTTGGCAATGAGCGACCTGATGGCCATTGGTTGTCGGGTGTCATGGTCTACCGGAGAGGGCTGCAGGATAGTTCATCCGGTTCGTGGGGATCTCCAAGCTCGAGTGGAGAATGGCTGTCCGGAGATCGATGAGCACCTTGGCCTGGAGCTCATCCAGGAGGCGGAGAACACCAAACTTCGCCGTCGTGAGGCAGAGATTGCTGTGAACAAGTTGGTGGAAACTTGTCAGTCCAAGCCGGTGATGGATTGGGAGCTGGGTGCCAAGGTTGTGAAAGGCCTTCGTCTGGGAGTTGGAGAGGCCTGGGCGCGGCTACATCGGGTTTTTCCGGAGGCTCCTGCGTGGTTGGTGTCTGCTATCCCTGTGACGGCCTCAATGGATGGGGCTAAGGTGCCGTGGAATCGGCGTGAAAGGAAACAGTGGAGGCAGGCGACTTCGGTGGCAGTACATTTGTTTTGTGGGAAAGACAGAGCGATGTGGAAGTCGCGGGCGGAAGCGGCGCATGTGGTCACCGTGGACCAAGCGGAGGATATCATGGCGGACGACACGTATGCGGCACTGCTGGATTTGGCCCTTACTGGAAAGGTCAAGATGGTCTTTGGGGGCCCTCCATGTAGGACGTTCTCCGCTCTTCGGAGTCGAGCCAGTGAAGACGGCGGACCTCGACCTCTACGAACTCGTGAAGGTGAGGAGCGCTGGGGGAGGAAGGATTTGAGTGAATGGGAGACATGGAGGGTACGTCAGGATACCATCATGATCTTCAGGATGATGTTTCTTTGGATGGTGGCCGCAGCGGTGGCCAAGAATTCCGGCACCAGGGGACCGGACTTTATCATGGAGCACCCCGAGGACCCCAACGAGTACCTGAAGGCGGGTGGGTATAAGTCTCAGTGGGCGCTTCCGGAGTTCCAGGTGATGACCTCCGTGTGGGCGTTTCCGGAGGTTAAGTTCATGCACAAGGAGATGGGGTGGTATGAGTGGACGTTCGATCAAGGACCTTTAGGGCATCCTCGAAGGAAACCTACGCGGATCCTGGCCTCTGTTCCTTGTCCTCGTGAGCTACGTGATGTGCGTGGGCCATCTACGGTGTCCGAGGAGGAGAAGGATCACGATGGAGGTGGGTTTCGGTCGGCTTTGTGGGCATCCCGGGCACCTCAGCTGAAGGAGGTGATACGAGCCGAAGTGGAGGTCAGCTTAGCCGATGGAGTCCTGGATCGACTCACAAAACTGGATGCGAGCTTTATGGAGCACCTTCAGAGGGACCACATTCCGTACCGAAGAGACTGTCGGGCGTGCCTGGCAGGGTCGTTTCGGGGCCATCTTCATCGTCGAGTAGTTGCTCCTGATGCTTGGAGTTTGTCCCTAGACGTGATTGGTCCAGCCCGTCAGGGTGAGGATGAGGTCATCAAGAAGGTGAAGTACGGCTTGATCGGCACCTTGGTGGTTCCGGACATCCTGGGAAAGCTTCTTCAACCGGGTGAACCTCCAGAGGATGATGATGGTCGTGGAGTCGGTGAGATCCTAGAGGAACCACTCTGGGAGGATGGCGATTTGGCCGATGATGAGGGCGAGTCTGTGCCCGAAGCGGAAAAGACCCGGCGCGAGAAGGAGGAGGCGAAGTGGGAAGCCATGGTCGCCAAGGAAAGAATTGAGGACGTGAAGATGGTGGAGGTTCCGTTCTTCACACCTTTGGCCTCCAAGGCGGCTCCGGAGGTGTTGGCCGCTACCAAGGACATCCTCCTTCAGATCAGGAAGCTGGGACTTACTGTCAAAAGGGTACACACTGATTGTGGACGAGTTTGTCAACAAAGGGTTTAGGGCCCTGTGCGCGGATCGAGATCTGATTCGAACGACTACGGGTGGCGACAACTACAAGTCCAATGGTCGCGTGGAGGCCCTGGTGGGGAGAGCCAAGAATGCGGTCAGGACGATGTTGAGCTCCTCGGGCTTAGGCCCAGCTTTCTGGTCCTTCGCCATGAGGCACTATGTGGCGAGGATCCAGTGGGACGTGATCACTCAGCTTGGCGGTCGTTATCCACGGCTACCTCCCTTTGCTACCAAGGTCTTCGTGAAGAAGAGATCATGGAAGCTGATCCAGGAGGAGTTTGTGGAGAAGGTGGCGGCGGCAAGGATTTTGTGTCCTTCTGCTGAGGTGGCTCGGGGGTTCTTGGTCAAGACCGAGGACGGCAGCTACCTCACTACCATGGTGGTGGTGGAGAATGTCAAGGAGTTCTCCGGGGAATTCGAGGTGGATGCAGCACCGGCCCCAACCGCGGTGCCAGGGACACGACACCGGGTTCGTGGAAAGACAGCCATGGCTATCGCAAGGTGCGTGGAAAGCGAAAGACTGCGTAAACTGGATCCTCAGATAGAGGAGCACCTCTTGCAGGACGAGGAGCTGGCGGAGGTGTTCTTGGAGAACGGCGACTTTTCACCTCAGGCGGTGGATGAACTCTTGGATGGGCTGTGGCTGAGTGAGATGACGGTACCAAACCGTCGTTCCAAGGCCTTCCTGGGCCATCCGACGGTTTCGGCCCATGTGGCGGGGATGTTTCGGCACGGAGGAGTTGTTGGTGCTACGAACTTGGCACGTCAGAGACCGGCTCTGACGAAGTTTTTGGTGGCAGCCATGAAAGCCCAGATGCCTCCTGGAACCTCCTTTACCACCATAGCTCTCAACTTTAACACCCCAATGCAATGCCACAAGGACAGCAACAACCGGCCGGGTGAGAAGGCTTTCCTCATGGGCTTCGGCAACTACGTGGGTGGTGGTCTTTAAGGTGTCATGAGGACAACGCGAGGCAAGCTGTGACGTGGAAGCAATTTCGGGGACGATGGCTACCGGGTCGAATCTACCACACCTACCACAATCTGGTTTGTTTTGACCCATGCCGATTTCATCAGCCGCAGCAATGGGAGGGCAAGCGCATCACCATAAGTGCCTATACCGTCAACTGCTACGACAATTGCTCTCAGGCCCATCTTGCGCTACTACAAGCTCTGGGTTTTCCTCTTCCGCACGATGGGGTTCGGGCGCAGCCCGAAGGAGGAGAAGGTGCGTGTGGGAATGTTCTGGGTTCGGGGGCTACGAAAAGTTTGCGTCGTCAAAAGGGGGCCCTGAGAGTGTTGTGCTGCAGTGGTTTTTCTGAAAGAGATCAAGTTGGAGATAGCTCAATTCCGGGGGAGGATCAGACCTTGGAATCTCCTCAAGTTGCTGGCGGTGAAGGTCGCGATCTCGTTCATGAAGGGCAAGGTCATGTTGGAGACCGCGCAGTTCCGGGGGAGGATCAGACATTGGAATCTCCTCAAGTTGCTGGCGGTGAAGGTCGTGGTTGTATGTGCAAAGGCTACGAGGTGGATCCGTCGTTGTGTATGTGCAAAGGCTACGAGGTGGATCCGTCGTTGTGCGTGTGCAAAGGCTACGAGGTGGATCCGTCGCCGGAGCATGGCCCCCAGGTGTTCTACATCGGAGATGCTGTTTCGGCAAATGTCGAGGATGGGACCAAGGACCAGGCGGAAGGTGAACCTGAGGACGCTTGGCTTCGTGAAGAGTGGGGAGCCTACGGTCCACCAGAGCTAACACGATTGATGGCTGTGAATGAAGAGGATGAGTCCAGTTATCATCTGGTGGGTGCGGAAAGTCCTTTGCGAGTAGGATGGGACCTGCTGGGCGAGTACGTGGACGGACTTAGGATGGCATTGGTTCTGGAGGAGTATGCCGAAAGAGATNAGTCCAGTTATCATCTGGTGGGTGCGGAAAGTCCTTTGCGAGTAGGATGGGACCTGCTGGGCGAGTACGTGGACGGACTTAGGATGGCATTGGTTCTGGAGGAGTATGCCGAAAGAGATCATCTTCTACGTCGCGGAGAAGAGGGCGATGAATGTTCGGGACTTCTTCATCGGTGGGTTCAGGACCGCGCGGGACTCGAGGACTTTGTGAAGAGTCTTTCTGATTCTCTGGACGAGGATGTCATGGCCCTTCGAAAAATGGCACCTCAAGACGAAGAAGATGTGCCTCTGCATACCAAGACGGTTCCCAACGAGATCGTTCGCCGGGAAATCAAGAAGTGGGTTC
This sequence comes from Symbiodinium sp. clade A Y106, assembly GCA_003297005.1. Taxonomy (NCBI): domain Eukaryota; class Dinophyceae; order Suessiales; family Symbiodiniaceae; genus Symbiodinium; species Symbiodinium sp. clade A. The sequence continues at coordinate 8,531 of BGNK01001765.1, forward strand.
CCAGTATGGCAGCCGAGTATGAGGCGCTGGTTCGGGAGAATGATGCCGTGGAGCCGTTCCCGGAGGAAACGCTAGAGCTGTGGAAGAAAGAAGGCCAGGATTTCGACCTAGTGCCGGGGAAGACTGTGCACACCATCAAGGCTTTCTCGGGGCGGCTGAAGACGCGAGCGGTGATCTGCGGCAACTTCCTGGGGCAGTGTTTTACCAGAGATCAGAAGTATGCGTCAGGCGCGGACAGCGTGCTGATTCGTCTGGTGCTCCGTGAGTGTGCTCTTCAGTGCTGGAGTCTATGTGTGATCGACGTGCGGACGGCCTTTTTATTGGCCCCCTTGCTGTTTCAGGAAGAACGACCTACTTTGGTGCAGGTTCCGAAGATGTTCTTGCTGGGTGGAGTATGTAAGGAAACCATCTGGAGGGTGAAGAGGGCACTTTACGGGATGGTCACTTCTCCGAAGTCCTGGGAGGTGTATCGCAACAAGACCATGGCTGAAATGCGAGGCAAGGTAAAGGAAGGAGAGGTGACCCTTGTTCCTTCGCAAGTGGATGGGAGCCTTTGGTATGCGATGGTATCTCAACGACGAGTTGGCCTGGTCATCTGCTACGTTGACGATCTCCTGATTGCGGGCGAAAAGGATGTAGCCGAGGAGGTGACCAACATGTTCCGGAAAACGTGGAAGTGTTCGGAACCCCAGTGGGATGATATCTCCTTCAATGGGTTTGAGATTAAGCGGACCAATGAGGGGCTTGTTCTCACTCAGGACAGCTACGTGAAGGACCTGTTGGAGCGCTACAAGAATGTGGACGGCTTTGAAGAGGTACCAGCACCTCTACAGCTCAAGCCGGAGGAGTTCGAGATCAAGGAGAATGAAGACGTCGCGGAGTTTGTGAGGGCGGCACAGGTGATAGCGGGAGAGATCCAGTGGTTGGCGGGGCGGTGCCGGCCAGAGCTCATGTATGCCACCAACCTGTTGTCNATCAAGGAGAATGAAGACGTCGCGGAGTTTGTGAGGGCGGCACAGGTGATAGCGGGAGAGATCCAGTGGTTGGCGGGGCGGTGCCGGCCAGAGCTCATGTATGCCACCAACCTGTTGTCACAGGCGATCTCCCGATGTCCGAAGGAAGCCGTTTACAGAGGAGGGCATCGGGTAAGGTACCTGAAAAGGTATCCAGCAGGTGGCCTAGTGTATTCCTCGCAGCCAGTGAAGGAAAAGGATGCTCGCTTGTCGTGCCGGGGACCTCTGCTGGAAGGATACAGCGATGCCAGCTTTGCTCCTAGTGCGGAGCGTAGTCAGCAGTGCGTTCTTGTTTTTGCCTCCGGAGGCCTTGTGGCTTGGTGTTCATCCCGGCAGCCGTTCGTTACCATGAGCACAGCAGAGAGCGAGTTGGTGGCCATCTGTGAAATGACTACGTGCTTGAAATCGTTGGAGCAGTTGGCGGCTGAGGTNGGCTTGGTGTTCATCCCGGCAGCCGTTCGTTACCATGAGCACAGCAGAGAGCGAGTTGGTGGCCATCTGTGAAATGACTACGTGCTTGAAATCGTTGGAGCAGTTGGCGGCTGAGGTCTCCCTTGGGAAAGCCTCGGACTTTGTGAAAGTGATGAAGGTTCTGTTTTCGGACTCTCAATCTGCTCTGAGTGTTTGCAGGTGTGCGGCGGGATCGTGGCGCACGAGGCATCTACGAATTCGGGGAAACCTGGTCAGAGAGCTACTGGACCAAGCGGACTGGACCTCATTTCACCTCGATGGGGTCACGATGACGGCCGATATCGGCACGAAGGCTTTGCCGGCCGACCGCTTCGGGATGCTGGTGGACCGTATGAGGATGACCCGAACTCGATGCACCACGGCAGAAGCTCGTGAAGTGAAGACGCTCAACCTGCAGTGTGCACGGCGACTGGTGTTGCTTCTGTGCCTGGCTTCACTTGTGGATCAAGTCGAGGCGGCAGACGCCGAGCAGGTGGACTACGTCTACTATGGGTTCTTGACCGGGGTGGTTGTGGTGATTCTCATTGTGTACGAGTTCATTAAGTGGGGTCTTCAGGAAGTTCGAGGATGGTGCCGTGTTCGGGGAGAGGCTACGAGAATTAAGAGAGCCAGGTCTACTACGACCACTACCCGTGCCCGACCATCTACGTCAAGCTCCAGCTCTTCTACCAGTGCATCGGAAGAGATGATGAGTTTGAGACGACGACGGCCTCCAACTCCTCCCGTGCCAGAGGACCGTCTGGTGCCCGATGACGAAGGGGCCTATAGCTTCGTCACTCCCAGCGGCGACCGTGACCGCTGGGAAGTGGACTACGAGCGAGAAGTAGCGATCCACTGGCATGCCAAACCACGCCAGCATCTCTTTGTTCCAGGACATTGCTCTGGAGGACCAGAGCTGAGCCGTCTTACTGGTGAGCGCACTACGTACGCCAAGTTCCCAAGCGGCCAAGTGCGGATGCTGAAGGACAACTACCTTCAGCTGGCGAAGCCCTCACCGGTGCTTGCAGATCGAGAATGGAAAGGACGGACGGAGTTAAAGATGCATCCAGCAGCCAAGGCTGCTACAAAAGGAAAGATGCGCTGAAGTAGCTCAAGCTGTATGCCTGAAAGAAAACCTTGAGTCTATCGGTGGAGGCCGTAAGTGCCTCCCGATCCGAGCAGTGGAGCTGCTCATAGCTTTTGTGGGCAGAAAAAGCGCAGCCTTGTTTCAGCAGACGCTGAAAGGGGGAGTGTGTGCGCTTGAGTATTGCCATGTGCTGACGTGCAAGTGACTTGTGCAGGTTTTCGGTTTGGAAAACAAGTGCTCCGCAAGAAATTAGAATAGGGTTTTGGAGCGGGAACCCCTAAAATCCTAAAACAGTATAGGTAATTACTTATGCCCCTATAGTATGGTCTTTCACTTTTGGGGGATCTCCGCTGGCGTTGTTGGTTTTGTGTTATAGGCTTGAGTTACTCTCAACGAAGTCTCATGCTATCCAGGAGCTGTAGAGCGGTGAAGAAACCCATGCTTCCGGTGGATGCTGAGTGCTCGACAGATGGGGTTGAGGATCGCTGCAAAATGAACACTCTACGCTCTAACTCTATCCCAATTGCATCTAGATCTATATACGCCACGCAAATCTTTCGTCTTCGCCGGAAAAAGTTCAACCCCCTGTTCTTCAGGACTTAGGCGATTGTAGGCTCTTGTCAGTCACATCTCGGCCGATGCCAGACGAATGCTTAGCATGCAATTTCTTTTGGCTCCACGAATGGAAACTGGTCGTTGCAACGGCTTCGCCGGCATGCACAAACTAAAGGTACTTACAATCTCAAACCAGCCGAGACTACCGAATGGCGTTTCGGCGGAATTTCATAAGACTTAAGAACTCAAAAATCCCCTCAGGTTGGACCCATACAGCCTTTACGCTGCTGGATTTCCACCCTACGTCTACACTCAAGAAGGCGTCCTTCAACGATCGACTCTCCCCGCCGGGTCCAGAGATACTTCCAAAATACTTACACCAGGGTCTTTGTAATGAAAGTGTAGATGGGAAGCTCAAGGACTCAAACTGCTGATCACACAGGCCAGGGTATAGTAGTTTTGAGCATCAAAGAAGTAGAGTCAAGTAGAGTAGTCAGGGAAGCGGCAAAGGGGTCACATTGCGGATGCTGTTCGACCTAAACGAACCTGAGATCACGCGCCACAAAGCACCCTCAAGCAAACCTTCTGTTGCTATGTTGCCGTCAAACTCGTACCTCTTCTATTGTGGCTTCTGGTTGATCTTCTGCTTGGTCCACAACAACGGCTTTGGCCGCACGGCGCAGCTCCTCGATGAACTGCAGACCACTCTCCGTCGCCACCTCCTTCCAACTCAGCCCATACAGAGGTCTGGAAAATTCGAAACAACATCCCCTCATGGTCCTATTTGATTGTAGACTATCCCCAACCCTATTCTGCCTATTGAGGCCCCTATATTCAAGCGCTTGGGATGTCAGGGTTTGGGCCGCAAGCCAAAACCATAAGCACAATAACACAGTGGCCTTAACGAAGTCAGGGTTGAGATTGAGGGAGTACAATACTTCAATACAGCAGGTTTGTTCTACCGGATCGGATGACAGGATTGCTGAACACGGAGGATGGCCGTTCCTAGTTTAAGGCCGGTAGAATTTCAAATATCGGGTCGTTGACCATGGGAAACTCCGAAGACCCCAGCGAGGCTTTGGGCTTGGATCCTTCCGCTGCTTGAGGATCAATGGGACCATCTCGGCCTTAAACCAAGCCTCGACATGCTTGAAGACATCCGTCTGCACGTCGCGGGTGCCACCCCCCTTCGCGTTCTTCACCGCATCCTCACGCCAATGGGGTAGACGAGTCATCACGTCTTCCACCTTCCGCGCCAGGTCGCAGAAGCCCTGTCTCTCTGCGAGATGACGCCAGGGCTCAAGAGCAGAGAAGCATTTCGCCGACCGACGTTGGGCCGTACACCGCACAAAAAAAGCAATGGCCGTGAACTTCAAAAATTGCTCGAAGCCTTCAGCTGACTTGTAGTACTGCGAGACCTTGTTGATCAGAACAGGCCTGTCTGATTCTCGGAAGCACTGGCAAGAAGCGAGCTTGAAGTTGCCGATCGCCTCGATAAAGAGCGGAAGCGTGCCCTCTCGCACGAAAGGGTCTGCACAAATCTCAATGTCCGTGGGGTCGTGCACGAGCAGGAAGCAAACCCATTCATAGACACACCAAAGCCTCGTAAAGTATGTCCATGGGACCAACACCACGAGGCCGTCGCAGAAGATGATATACTCCTCTAGGAGATTCACACACCACCCAGTCAGCTCCGTGTCACCCTGGGGAATGCAACACTTATCCACCCAGAAGTACACCTCTCTCCACCGTGAAGTGTCTCCCAACTCTAAGGCGGCAATGTCCTTTGCCATGCAGCAAATTTCTGCTGCCTTGGCCTCCGCATAGCTTCCCGCCCCCATCAGCTTGTCCCACTCCTTCGGAATTCCCCAGGACTGGGACAGGAAGCGAATCTTCCCTCGCTTCACGAACTTCTTCTCCCCGGCACTCACCGTCTCCACCAGCCAGTCATGCGAGATGGCATAAAAATTATCCAGCTTGGTGTAGGAGCCCCAGAACTTCTCCGTCTTGTTCAGCTCCTGCAAATCCTGGGATGTTCTCGCAGGCACTGTGAGAGTGACAAGTCGCAAGCTTTGCCCCTTGTAAGACATATACCGGGCTGATGCTGACCCTAAACCCTAAAATCCGTAACTAAGCCCGAACAAAAATTATGTTCAACAGCTGCCCCGAAGCGGTCCAGGGTGAGGAGACGAGCTCGGCGGAGCAAGCCCTGAAAAGGTTGGCGGCGATGCGGATGCGGTCCACCGCGCTGAGTGAGAAGGAAAGGTGCTGCCCACCCGAAGGTGTCGGGCAGTCCTGTTTAGGGTTCAGGCCCAGTTTACTGTGCTCCTTTAGAATCCCCCCTGAACAACGAAAAGCAGTTCAACATTCTGTCCCCGGTCCTCCGTGATCCTGTCAACCATGCCGCGCTTCTCAGTCAAGATGCTACGCACTTTGCTTACCTGGGTAGTTCCTCTCAGACCGCCCCAAAGTGTGTTGTACATGAATAATTAGCTACCTTTATGGGAGCTTTAGGGAAACCAACAGTTTCCGAAAGTGCCAGCTAGATACCCAAGCTTCCTCCAAAGCAGGTGTGGCCGCGAGGGATATCATTCCCTGGTCCCGCTCCAACTCGGTGGTGCAGCACCAGAAAGAAGCAAGGGCGGCATGGAAATCGAAGAAGCCGTACGTAGAGCCTTTGGGCCCGCCTGATGCCGGCGGGTCTGTGTGCACCTCACGGTCCTCCTTCTCCTGTCTGGTTCTTGGTAGGGAAAGGGGGACTTATGGAGACTACTATTGGGGGTTATATATAGGGACTACTATAGGGATCCATTCCCCCATTCCCGACTAAGCACCTCACGGTCCTCCTTCTCCTGGCCCGGGCTGACAAACAAGGTCCAACTCACCTCGTTCGATGCTTCGGCCAAGGGAGTCAATCTGAAGCTGTGCCTTTCCGTGGCCAAGGCTTGGATCCTCGGCTTTCATGAAGTAACCAGGGGCCAAAAAGTATAGACCTTTATTTCATGATTGGTTCTCTTTACTTAAGAGGTCTCAAAAAGTATTAAAGTATGGTACTCCAAAGCCCAGGATCTCTAGGGTGGCGTTGAAGAGCTTCCTCGTGGCTTGCTCCAGGGCACCTTTCAAGAGCGGCGCGAGACCTGACCTGCTGCTTGCATAGTGCATCCTGAAGGTGTACATCGTATCACTTGTCCATTCCAGTCTGCCGACCTCGAAGATAGGAAAAACGGCCGCCGGTAGATCCCTTTCGACGTTGTGGTGAAGGATGTTCAGGTTGCTGAGCATCTCATGCAAGTTAGAGCCAAGCGAGCGAAGCAACCGAATGAAGCCAGCACCAGCTGCGAAGTCGACGAAGTACGCGCCGAACAGCTCGAGTGCCGCCTCCAGCGGTGCGCCTGCAACTTCTGCGCCGATCTTGACAGCTGCCATGGTGAGCGCATCATCGTAAGGCTTCATCTCCAGAATCGTAGCCTCATCTTCGATGCCGGCTCGCTTCAAGATCTCCTTCCATGCCACTTCGCCGAATGTGTCCACAACGAAGCCACGGAAAACAACATGAATGAGGCCGTGCATGTCGACGTTTTTCGACACACGGGAAAGGAACCCTGGATTTGAGCATCGCAAGCGTGAGAAGCCTTTCCAATTTGAATCAATGGGGCCCTGTGACAAACCTCCAGACTCACTCGCTTGGAGCAATTGCCGTGTCAAGGGGCGGCTGCATCATCAGCGGAATAGGAGGCACAGACTAACCTGAACAGGATGCAAGCTTGGGGTATTGAGGGTGGACTAACGGTGTAGGGTGGTTTCTCGGCCGAAATTATGCAAGATGATAAGTGCACGAAGGAGTTCGGCATCCAAACGCTTGCGAGATCGTTTCTGCAGCTTGGCACTCGTTGTTGTAAGCAACCTTTGAGCCTAAACCCCAGAATTCAGGGTTTCTATAAGGATGCTAACAAAACTCTAAGCCATGCAGCACGTTGCAGTCTATAGGAATGCCAAAATGAACCCGAAAAGAAACCTAAAGTACTCCAAACCCACACTAGACATGAGAGCATTTCGGTCTGATGACTGCAGGCTAGGGTTTCAATGAAGTACTGGTTTTGGGGAGTAGCGTTTGGCTCGAAACCAAATATTCCAGAGATTGAACTTGCCTTACTTGCTGCGCCAAGAGAAGCTCCAGGCCGAACCCCTTACATATTTTGTCTGACGGATAAGGTTTACAGTGGAAGCCAGAAAGGTGGAACATCGTTCTCCTCATACCTTTCAACTTTTTGGGCTATACGTAAAGGGTTGGGGGCTTTGGATTTACGGCTGAAGGTCTTGAAATTTGGACTCTGGCAACTCGCGGGTTCAGGATGTAGGAGTATGGTAATGTAGCAACCTGATTAAGAAACCTTATTAAAGTTCCTTATACGTGTCCTAATGTATTGAGGGTTATAGGGCCAGGGTTTCTTAATCAGATTCCTACATGAGGGGTATGGTGCAGCTCAGCAGTGTTAGCGTTTTGATGCCTTCGTTAAGAGTTAGGATTAGGGGGACCTTTGGAGACATAGACCCTCTCAATAAGGTCCCCTTTAAGAGAGCCAGAAGTAGGGTTTGGAAGGGTCCCCTTGAAGGGGTCTCCGTAATACTACCTAGGATTTTTGCTCGGGAGATGACTGTGGTCTGGTTTCTAAGCCGAAGCACCTAACCAACGCTTGAGGGGTGTGGGATTAATGCAGGGGCCTTAATAAGTAGAATAAGGTTTTGGGGTATATTATACTATACTTCTAGCAAGGAACCCCAAAATTGTGTAGGTAATTCTTAAGGCCCCTTTCTGTAACCAAAAGCTTGAGGGTGTCGGACTAAGTGTCGTCATGCATTGGAACCCTAATCACCGTAGCTGCCCTGAACACATCTAGCTTAGGCCTCGTGCTTCCGTGCTGAAAGCCAGAGCGTACTCCGCGGAAAACCTAACCTGGCACAAAACATTTCAACCAAAAAAATACGAAATTCATGATTCGCGACACCTCTCTTCATCTGAAACCTGAACCAACGAACGTGCAGCTCAGTTGCTGTGGGCCCACCGCGGACCGAATTGAATTCAAAGCCTTGTGCAAAATTTCGGCTAGCCTCGGCAGAGGCTGATGCATCAGGGCTTCATGTCAAGGCTGCGGGGATGTGGTGTGGCGTCAACCAGGGTTCCAAGGTCCGCTGCTAGCTGTCTAGGGTTTAGGGTTTTCTATGGCCTATGGATGCCCGTGGCTTATATGCAGCCAGCAGTTTCAGAAATGTATAGAATTGTTAACAATGATGCGGACACGGTCTTGTTGTTCTAGAGTTTGTGGCTCGCAGTTTCCCAACCCCTGCCAAGGACAAAATCTAGCGTATCTGCGCAGCTGTAGAGCCTCAAGCCAACATCCCCCAGGGCTGAAGAGATGGTTCAAGAGATAGCCGAGTCCTGGCTGACACGCATCCCTTGAGCAAAGCCAGTGGATGATTGAATTCCCGCTTTGCGAAGACCCAGGCCAAAAACGGCACAAAAAAGAACTCGCGAACATTCATTCAGAAGATGGTGCTTAAGGATAAGCGTCCGCCAAAGTAATACACATTCATCAGTTCCGTATACTGAAGACCCTCTAGGACGGTCTAACGTTCTTTGGAACCAAAGTGCATAATCGTCAAATCCTGCGGCTTCGGCCAGTAAAATGTATCACCCCAGCCTTGTGTCCGAATGTCGCCACCGAAGGACGAAGCCCCAAACCTACAACCAGAATCCTGGAAAGCCCCAACCCTCACAAGCCCCTAAACCCTAACCCCGAAACCCTATAAATGAACCCTAAACCCTAAAGTTTAGGGGCCCTAAACCCCAAGCCCCTAAGCCCGAAAAGACTAAGACCCTAAAACCTCAGACCCGGAGCCCTGCACGTTGGCTTGCCTAAGGTAAACCAGAGCTTAAGGGGTGTAATGTAGGAACCTTGGGCTTTTATTAGGGTTCCTTTAAAGGGGAACCTGATTAAGAAACCGTGGGCAATTATTAGGGTTCCTTATATAAAGCCTACAATTTGGGGCTTATAGGCCCAGGGTTTCTTAATCAGGTTCCCACATGTGGTTTTAGGGTGTATAGGGCTTTTGACTAAGCTACTTTGCACCCCAACATCTCTTTAGCTATGAAATTTGCTGAGATCCGGTACAGGCAACATACATCGCGACGACTTTGCGTTCTGGAGCTTAAGGTATTTTGGGGCTGAGGGCGTTGAGCGTGAGTGGGCTTAGGGTTCGGGGTCCCAAAACAGACCCACGTCTTGATTATAATAACCCCCCCCCCCCCCG
>BGNK01001765.1:25191-91606 GCA_003297005.1 Symbiodinium sp. clade A Y106
GCAGGATTCCGAACCCAAAATAGCGTTTTCCAAAAGGTCCCATTTGGGCCCAAATGGGCCCGAATGGTCCCAATGGCTTACGCCCCCATTTCTTACGTCCCCATCAGAGTGCCCTTGAGTTTTGGATTTTTCCTCAACCCTAAACCCTTTTCGGCCTCTCACACAGCAAGCCCAAGCACAAGAACAAAGGGTTTATGAGTTTCGGATCTATGGTTCGAGGCATTGCAGTTATCCGGGCCCCTGAAACCTGTGGGTTTTAGCTTTGTTCTCTATACCACCGCTTTTAACAGCTCTTCCAAGGGTTTGATGCCGGCGCTTTGTAAAATTATGGGCGCAATATTACCGGCTCCTCGTTGTAAGGAGCCTTCAGACCTGTTCGGGGCAAAACCAGGATCCCTTACCGTCTGAGACTCCCCCGTCTGATCTTAAAAGCAGAGATTTGGGTTTACTCTGGGTCCTAGGTTTTAGGGTTCAATTAGAGCTATTATCAACCGAAGAGACATGTATTACTGACTCAAAACCAGCTGTATGTAGAGGGGTTTGCAGCCATTTGACTTTCTGGACTTGCAGTTTAGGGGCCGGGCAGGTGGGGCTTCAGGTAGTGTCAGATCTTTTGAGTCGCAGGAAGAGAACTTCATAATGTGATTATTCACTGAATGTCTCGTGTGTATGCGGAAACATATAGGTCTACTGCAGTAGCAGTGCTGCAAAGCGCAGACGTAATACACGAACCTTTCAGCCAGAACAGCGACAGTCGACCAAATCCGGACGTTTCAAGCCTCGAGTCAACTTGCGATGCAGCAGCAACAGCGAGAAGAGTACTACAAGGAAGAATGCCCGTCGTCCTTTTTGAAGGTGTGCTGTGGATAAGTGCGAAAGAGTAGGTTCCTGGCTTGCTGCCATCAACTTTTAAACGCTCGAAGAACGTGCTTTTCACGTCCCACACTCAGTGCAGGGTTCGGTGGCCATCATGAACCAATGCAGCCAAGCCAGCCATGTTGACCAAAAATTAGTCTCGCCCATGTCTGCTTATGCCTTCACGCTGTAGGCGTTTGTTACAGTTTCCATGATCCAGTTAGCCACTGCTGGTGTTTTGGAGGCACCGGCAGTTGCAGCTGTAGCAGCAGCCGCGGACGTACTGACAGTGGCATTCATGGTCTTACTGCTCGTCCCATGAGGAGTAGCAGAGACTCGTGGTAGCAGTAGTAGAAGTAGAAGTATAGTAAGAAGTAGGAATTAGTAGCAGTCGCGGTCCCTATCGGCCGTGCTGATGGTGATGGAAGTGGTGGCAGTGCCTCACACGTGTTCTTTCTTCTACATAAACATAAACCCCCACTCAACCCTAAAGCCCATTGCTCTTCCAAGGGCGGATAGGCTTCGGCGGCGCGGCCGCCCCGGCCTGGGACGACACAGCTGCGAGGATGGCGCAGATTGGGATCCAGCAAGTTGTCCAAATCCTAAGCCTTTTTGAACCCAACCCCCCCGGGGCATTGGTAGGTAATTGCCCCTCAATATGTCGGATAATCCCTTAGCCTTAAAAAAACATGTAGTTCAGGGTTAAGGGTGGTAGAGCCCACTCTTTCAGGCTCTTCGGCGGTTGGTCTTCACCCCTTGGACCCGCAAAAACTGTGAAAGAAGATCTTTCCGAAGGGCTTCGGGCTACAGTATATGTGCCACAAGTTAATAAAGAGAGCCCGGAGGGTTAAATGCACAAAACTCTGGAATGAACGCCGGAGAACTTCGAGTCTTGCGGGCTTCCCACAGCCCCCTTACGGTTTTGGATTGAGTGTTTTGGGGTGCTAGGGCCGCTAGGGTGTATAGGGCCTAGGGGCTGTGGAGGGTGTGGCGGCTTCGGCCTAGGCTGTACAAAGAATGAGAAGGCAAACAAACAACAGCCACACAAGTACACACATTAATCAGACGGAAAACGCCAATATGTCCCTGCGAAACCTCAATGGCACATAGCAGCCAGAGCACATGCCAAAAGCTGACAACGAGCACATATGAGTGCCATGTATAGCTAAACACATACATACACGCATGCGTGCATGCATGCGCACATACATACATACATACATGAATGAATGCTTGCTTGCTTGGATACATATATGTATGTATATATATATATACATAAATTTTGCATTTATTTATTTACACATGTATATGTAATTGTGCATAGGCCGGTAGATAGATATGCAACCCTATGCATATGCATGTACACACATCCGCCACTGTGTGCATATATGAGGGAAATGCACATCTTACGCATATACGCATGGGCAATTTGCATCTTCTACGTCATGCTTCTGAGGCCCGGATCCTAGGCCCCAAACCGCCGGCCTAAAGCAGCGCCTGACCCTAAATCCTAGCAGCTGAACTACTACGCAACACATTCTAAAGCCGACAGTCCCTAATATGAGGCGACCTCCCACCATATGTACCATACATACCATCTACACCGTGTATGCCACAAATACCATACATACCCGTTTGCTTGCCTGCTAAGACGTCCGCATTGACGAAGTGAGCCTGCCTCGCCTCCTGAGCAGACTTCACCGCTGTGGGGGTGTAGGGTTTAGGGTTTTGGCTTTATAAGGTTTTGGGCCTAGGGTTGTTTTTTTTTTTAACGTCCCTTTTTCGTCTCGCAGATCCGAAAAGCGGTGTTCCGGTTTAGGGTTTTGGGTTGAGGGTGAGGCTCGAATATCTGTCTATGGGAGTTTCCGAAAACCAGGGGCCCTCACATAGAGGCTGGAGTGGTGAACCACTTCGCATGGATGCCCGTATGTAGCGGACTCCTATACTGCTCGAAGACCGAAGACGAATGACGGCAATGAGTACCAGTGCTATCTCGAGATTCTATCTGTTGAATATACTGCTTCTCGCTGGTATTGCAGCGACCATCAGTTTCTTTTCGCTCGCTGCTATCGGGGCAGGTAACAAGAGCCCGAACCCTGTGCCAGCATCCAGCTTTACCCCAGCTTCCGAATGCCAACGACCGGGAAGGCCGGATGCAAACAAAAGCAAGCAAGCCCAGCCAGAAACGCTAAACTCTACAACTCTTCAGGGTCCTAAGCAATCATATAAACCTACATCCTAGGAAACGACCCCTGATTCCCAAACCACCCGCCCTTAACAAGGGTCTTAGTGAGGCTTCTAAATTTGCGGCCAGTTAAGAGGGCGTTGGTCTTGACCAGGAAGCATTCATACTTAGGGCAACTGTGGTTGTTCAGCTCAGCTCCCTACAGCCCCGGCTAACGTGCTCAAAAAAAACCGCTTAGAAACTACCCATGAAGCTGCAACGCAGAGACTTCCAGAATTTTGGTTCTAGGGGTGGTCGACAGCATCCATCCCGGAGCCACTGCCCATCCATATACTCAACGAGTCAGAAATCTCATCAGGCACGCTAAGCCCTGAACGCTAAGCTTCGTCTCGAAGCCAAAAGCGCTCATAAGTCGGCCTCTCCAAACCCTTGAGCCCACCAGTAACCATCCACTTTCCAACTTCTAAAGATCTCAATCCCGTAATATTTTTGCCTCCTGCATTGCTGAGAAAATCATTACGCAGAATTATTGGTCTGTATACAGGTGAACTCAAGCATATATCCACATTCAGCCTCGGTCACTCTTGGCAAGTGTGCGCTCCTTTAAGGAAGCACAAGACCACGTGCCGCGTGTTATTGTTCGCGTTAACGGCACGTGCGCCGCAATATTGGATTTCTTGGACTGCCACAGCCACTTCCTTTCGTCCTCAATACGCCAGTCGGGTTTGTCGCGCGCGTCGATGGGTAAGGATTGGGGTCAAATTTCAAACTAGTGAAACCCTAAGCCCTAAACCCTTAAACCCAAAACCGCAAACCCAAGCCCTTGATCTCAGCTGGCTGCATGTAAGATGCATATATTTCGGTCTCTAGAGAGCTTGAGAGCGCAGGCCACGATACTCCTTCTCCTCTCCAACATTATTCCTTCAGGTTACTATAATACAACCCCAAAACCCGCTCCCAATGATTTACGGGCAAATATGTTATGCTCCAAACTCCATCTTCACAAGAGAACTCGTGAGACCCCGGAAACCGTGAAGTGCCAAACCCGGCTGTTGGTGGCAATTTGGGGGGTCCAATAGAGCTTATTGGAATTATAGGGCTGAAAGGGCTTAGGGTGCTCCTCTGGATGAGGGTGCCTTTTGGATCATCATGGTAGTTGCTCTAGCTTTCCCCGGAAGGGGACCCCATACCCTAACGTAGACATAGCCTTTCCCCGGTGTATTTTCGATTGAGTATATATAAGATCACGAGAGCCCTAAGCCCTAAACCCCTAGCCCAAACTCGAAGGGACGTTTTGGGGCCGCTGCGTCGAAAACGCCAAGGAGTGAGGCAACCTGTGTCCCCGGACTTTTTGCAAAAGGTTTAGGGTTTAGGACTTAGGGTTCGAAGATTAGGGCTCTCGAAGCCCGAAGCCCTGAACCCTCGGTTCTCCAAGCTGTTACTTCCATAATATGCAGACGCATCACCGCCATGAGCTTGAACGTTCCCACCAGGTCCTCCGCATGGGGTCTCTAGAGGTTCGGGCTTTAGAACTGGTTGTGTTCACCTGGCAGCTCAGGGGTCCCGTGGTCACGGATGGACCTATGAGGGTTTTACCTTCTCTGGGACCGTGCTTCGTGCACTTTCGGATGGGCTTAATCCAGAGCTTAGAGATATGGAAATAGCCTGCAAAGCAGGTAGTTCCTAGCAAGCAGCATGAGAAGTTAAATTTCTGTAGACTTAGGATTTTTTTGCAAGAAAGCACGTTCCCTAAATTGACGACAGCACCACGATAAGTTGCAGCATGCATCATGAAGTCCTAGTCTGGTACTACTGGTGCTTCTTTGCTGTCACAATAGGGGCAACAACAACAACGACTGCTACTGCCACTAGGACGACTACTCCTCCTCCTCCTTCTCCTGCTCCTACTACTCCTGCTGCTGCTGCTACTACTCCTACTCCTATTACTCCTGCTGCTGCTGCTACTACTACTACTACCACCACTAATCCTGCTGCTACCTAATACTACTGCTAACTACTACCACGACGACGACGACTACTACTACGACTACGACTACAGCTACTGCTGCCGCTGCCACTTCACCGCCAAAGCCACTGCCACCACTGTCACCACCACCACCACCACCGCCACCACAACTACTACTACTACTACTACTGCTACTACTGCGACTGCTACTGCTACTGCTACTACACCACCATCAACACGATGAGCAATAAGTGAAATGATCAATTACTAATTACTTTTGTCGTCTTAGTCGTGGGGCACTGAGGAACTTTGGCTGCTCGATGTGTCACAGTTCCGACACCAGGCCAAACTTCTACATGTGAAGGAACATAGTGGGCTTGTGGGTTTGGGAGGGCAACGTCTCCTGGATGTCAGCATGTAGCCTGAAGCGGAGCTTTGCACGCCAAAGCCGCTGAACATGCCGCACCTCAGCAATACCGGAGCTCTTGTCGCCAAGGTGGGCTACTAGACTTACTAGAGTTACTAGACATGCACCGTAGACATCCACCGTTCAGCAAGGTAGTAGATCTAAGACTCTCGTCGCTGAGCCTCTCCCGTGTTTTGCAGTATGATGATGGAATCTCTGTGAACACAACATGTCCTGAACACTGACTACTGTACACATCCCTGAATCATACCGTCGCCCCCCCAAGAGATGGTTAAACCTTGATCTTTTGTATCGAGACTTGTGCCCCCAATCCTAAACCCTAAACCCTACAAGCAACCTGAAAGTGGCTACACCCCATCTACTGCAGCAGGGGAAGCTCAACTTTCCAAACACATCCCATCCTTCAGAACGACCAATCCGAAGCCGTCGTACAGGGTCCCTTTTGCGGGCTCTGTAAGGGCCTAAGAATTACAGCAACTGATGTTGTAATGAAATAAGTTTCGGGAACCCATTGTTTGGGGTCAATCTTCACTGATTGTCTGAACTGCCACATATTTGGAGGCTGATCGAAATTTTCCGTTCTCTGGCGGTTCACCTCTCTTGCTATCACCCCGGCTGGGGCTCTTGATAAATCAAAACCAACAGGATTTGAGGATTGGAACGACCGAGCTGTATCCCTGAGTCCTCCCAGCTGTGGGAGTAGCTTTCAAAGGGACACCGCTCACGCTTCTAAGCAGCTTCAACCACGCTGCAGACATTAGAGGACTTTCTTCCTCTTGCCACATGCTCGGCAGCTACGCTCAAAGTATCCTGGCTCGAGAATGGAAGGCCCTGGATGTAGGAGGGCTAGGTTCTTCAAGCCCAAACGCGAACTTAATGATTGGATTAGAATGGGGCTTTTGGGGTGGATCCGGGCGATTGCCTGTCGACGAAGAGAGCAAACAAGGACTGCATACGCATCCTCAGAGAGTGTGCAAAGGTGGACAACGAGTATATCTATAACCTGCTTCAAATTAACCATAAGGAAAATGTGTCATTAACTGCTCGGGCCCCTATATTCTGTTGGAGACTGTCAAGTTATCAAACAGATTGTGATTGTTCCGGCCCTTTACAGTCTTCTTGGGTCTGTCTAAAAATGGACATCCTAAACCCTGAACTCGAAGCAAGCACTGGGGGATCTTTTGTGGCAATCCTCGCCGCCTGCGAGGCTCAGCATCCGCGGAACTAAATAAATGACTCATCTTCTTCTTTGGTGTGTGTGTATATATATATATATATAATATAGAGGGTTTAGGGTTTAGGGCTTTGCCTTGGGGGTAGAATGAACGTGAAAGTTACCTGTCCGGCATGACTGGTGACAGTGGCTTGGGGTTCCTCTTAATTAGACCCTATGGTAGCAGCTACTGCCTTGAAGATGTGTGTTGCGATCTTTGGCCGTGCATGTGGTTGTGTCAAAACCGCTGGAGTCGTTCGAGGAACGCAGAGGAGGCGAAAGCAACTGTGACGCGCGTACAACAAATTTAGGCTGTGAACCCTACACCCCTATTATATCCTAGTCTGTACATCCGGAACCCAAGTTTTCAAAGCAGGGCTTCTGCTGCCGCTTCAGCTGGATTGGAGAATGAAGCAAGGCATGGGGACGTCCCTCGGGTCAGTGATGTCGATGGAGCATCATCACTCGCGCCTCCTTGCTGCCAATGCACGATGGCATGGCACCATGCTCGAGGAATGCATGGGCCGGTAGGTTATGGAAGGGTTGCTCTAAGTTGCATCTGGTGACATACAAACCGACGTGTGACAAACCTATGTTGAGGGATCTGACTGAATGAACTTCCGTACAATATAGAGCAACCCCCCCATCTGTCAGGGCAATCGGAAGCGGCCCACTAAGTGGCAGACCTTGCCCGGGCCTACCCGCCCATTCCGACACGCACTTGGAAAAAGAAGCGAGGCAGACCCCTCTTTGGATCTTTCTGTGACGGGCTTAGAGAATGATTTACAAGGGCTTCCTCGACAGCCCGATAGTCTGAAAAATACAGTTTTAGGTTTTAAGGTTTAGGAGTTTGGGGGTTAGCTTGGGCAGGAGGCACTACCACGTCTCAGTCGGCATGCTGCCTCCTGCCTCGCAATGCCTGTTCGCACGCTCAATGCCGATGAGGATGCTGAAGGGCGCCCGTCTACTCGGACCTTCAGCACCACTATGCGTAGAATCTCCAGAGAAAGGAACGTGTGCTAATTACCCTCAACCCTAAACTCAAGAGGGTTCTTGAGCAGAAGAAATGAGCCACCAATCTCGTGGAGGGTGGTGCCCTCAGGGCACCTCCCTTTTGAGAGGCACGGTCGGTCTCGGTGCTTCATCGCTGACATGCAAGGATGACAATTAACTCAATTCGCACCCAACCTCCTGTAGCATTTGCGTGTAACTACGGGGTAGGGCTCCAGGTTTTGTCTGAGGTGGGAACTCACGAACTTTGAGAGTGGGGTTTTGAGCGGTTCAGGGCCGAAGCCACCTGAAACACCTGAAACCGCGTGCCAAGGCAAGTCTGTTGCTGAGACACACTTTGTAGCATCGAGGCGGGGCGGGGCGCTGTCTTCACGCCACCGTTCTGCAAACGCGGAGCCTGGGCCCACGGGGTTGAAGTCTTCGATGTATGTAGGGGCCATCTTGGATCTAGAGGGATTCTGGATTTAGGGCAAGGCGATTGGGATTCCGAGTTCCTTGCTTTTGTGGTATGCCCCAGCTAAACCGTGAAACAAAACTCCGTAAACCCGACTGCGCATCCACGCGATTGAGGGTCTTCGGGTTCGGGATCCGGAAGTGGCTAGCGCGGAAGACTGTAGTGATGCGGCGGCCTGAACATTTTCACTAGCGGATTTGGCAAAATTTGGGGCAGCATCATATGATTGAGGGTTTTGGGTAGAGGTTGAACATTTGTTCTTAGCTATCTAGAATCTAGGCTGTTACGAAAAAACTCTGTGCGAGACTCCCTAAATCTCGAAACGAAACCCAACTGCAAGAGTGAATCCTGGCTAGGCTTAGAATTTAAGGTTCAGAGTTGAGGGGTTGAGGCTTTGGTACCCTAAAACTACGAGGTCCGGGAGCCCCTGGAGCCGAGCTTAAATGCCATAGCCGTCCTCGGAAACTTACTCTACCTTGGATAAAGGCCTAAACTTTTAATCCTTCAACTTCAAGCCCCGAGCACAAGAACCCGCAAGGACTCGGAATCAAAATCGGTCCTAACTACTGTAGCTTTAGAATAGCAGAATTTGTTGAGAGGCAACTAGCTTGTGAAATCGCTATCCCTCCAAATAGATGCTTTCAACTCCACAACTCAGAGACACAAGACTGACTTAACAGCCTTAGACCCCAAAACCCCAAGACAAAACAACCCTTAACTCTTAAACCCCCGAAGAGCCAACAGCCCAGGGGCATAGATGCGAACAGCCCTGAAGCCGTGTACTCCGCGCCAGCACCAGGCCCCCCTTGCTTCAGGGATTTCAGGGGTTTTGGGATGTTTGGGACTAATCTTTAGTGTTTCAGGGTTGGGGAGGATGCTGAAGTGAAGTTTTTGCGAGAGTGAAGCTCTGCTGTCTCTGTTGTTTAACCTCACACTTGCATTCGCCTCATTTGCGCAAGCTTTAGCCTGAGTGGCTTTGGGGTCCAAACATCCAAACAAAAGGCATCAGTCATTCCAGGGTCTAGGGCTATAGATGGATTGGATCGGGATTTGAAACTCTACGTTTTACCAAAGCATTAGGTCATTGAGCCAACAAACACCTAGACCTGGGGGGTGTTGATTATGTCCCCGAAGCAGCAGTTCATCATTCGTCTGGCTGGCCTGTGTTAGGGACTGGTGCTGAGGAAGCAGATATTTATACATGCTACTGCAGACATTACATATCATCGACTACTACTGCTCTTCCCCGTCCCCCTTGCCGTCCTCCTGATCCTGCTACTGCTGCTGTTGGTGCTACTCGCACTGCTAGTTCCACAGCAGCCGCAACGACGATTACTACCCCGCTAACACCAGAAAGACGATGACTGCTACTCGGGAGACGAACCGAATATCAAGACGACAACGGTGACGACCACGAGTACTACCAGTACTACGTTACTCATACTGCTGCTCCTGTTGCTGCTGCCGCTACTACTACTGCTGCTCTTCTCCCTGTACTTGCTGACTTTCTACTACCACTACTACTACTACTACTCCTGCTGCTGCTACTGCTACTACTACTAGTACTACTACTACCACGACTGCTGCTATTACTGTTTACTCATCCTCCTCCTGCTGCTGCTACTGCTACTGCTACTGCTCCTGCTCCTGCTCCTGCTCCTGCTACTGCTTCTGCTTCTGCTACTGCTGCTGCTGCTGCTGCTACTGCTACTGCCACGACTGCTACCTTTAACTCTACTACAACAACCACCACTACTACTGCTGGTAGATGCCACTGTTACTGAAGCTGCTGCTGCTGCTGCTCAAATGGCCGGGACAAACTTAAAAGGAGCTTGGTCGAAAATGGAACCTTGACTCCAAACAGACCAGCCCGGCAGTCGGCTGAAGCTGTCGAACTTCCCGAAACGTCAGCACGACTCCACAAGCAGGAGCGGTAGCAGCTCGACCGGACGGGACTATGAACAATATTACAACCACCTCCCGCCCCAAACGCTAAACCATCCTTGACAAGAACACCTACACTTTATAGGAAAGACACGCATGATCGTTTGAAACAACAGGATGTCACCGAGTTGCAAAACTCTCAGCCTTAACGAGGTTTAGTTGGTTGTGTCAACCGCCAGTGGTTGCATACCCAACTACTAGGACTGGGAACAGATTTGCAGCGAAGCTGCGGCAAACGAGGGGCGTGGATTCCGGGAAGCGGTCGGAGACCATCTGCGATCGGGCTTAGGATCTTTCTTGTTGGTCTAGCTGCTGCAGGAACACTTGAACTTCTAGTCGTGGTAGGATGGTAGGCTTATGGAAGCCCGAAGACAGTAGGGTTTTGGGGCCCATTATACTATAATTTTTACAAGGAACCGCCAAAATAGCACAGGTAATTATTTAGGTCCTTAAATTACTTGATGTTGCCGGTGTGGTCGTCTTCCGACACCGGAATTCTGGGAATTCGGGGTTCGAAGGCCATGGCACCCACGAGGCTTCCTTGCACCGTGCAAAATGTGTGGTGAACCGTTTAGGGGTTTCGGGTTTAGGGTTTAAGGTTTAGGGGTGAAACGCAAACCATGCAACTATAAAGCCTAGCACACTGTATACCCTGAACTCCGAAACTAAACCCTGACGCTGGAAGCCCTTAACCCAAGAGCCCTCCCTTAAACCCTACAAGCTCTAAACCTAATGTAGGAACCTGATTAAGAAACCCTGGGCCTATAACCCCCAAATAGTAGGATTCATACAAGGAACCCCCCAAGGAGGTTCCTACTTTACGAACCCAGGAGCGCTCACCTAAACCTTATTAACTCGTAACGAACGAACCCTGTACACGGCCTGGATGGCCATGTCGGCATCGTTCAGTGCGAAGGGCGGGCTGCCCGAAGGAAAGCCCTTCAGACCCACCGTGACTTTTCGTGCCTCCACATCAACCTCCATTGAAGCAGTGTTCCGTTTATGTTTTTGAGTGATCGGACGCTGGTAAAGAGGAGGTTCCCATAGTATGTTCTTTGGCTGGGCGCTTTTTGCGCAGGAGCAACGTCGGGTCCTTCCAAATCCAACCTATCATACGCAGTGGACCAGTATACAATGGTTACATAGTGAAAGTTGCGTACAGGCATAGGGCCTTAAAGACAGTAGCCCACCGCATAGGTAACTGGGCCATTGGACGCATGGAGCCCCCACAAATCCCCCCAAGACCTCACAAGCCCGAAATCGTATGCCTCTCGTCTGGTTAGGGCTTATAGGGTTAAGGAATGGAGGTCCGGAATATTCATCGGTGCTTCGACTGGCGTACCACAGCAAACCTGAAAAAGTAGAAGCTTTTAAGATTCAGATTGAATGGTGCTGGGATTCCCTCAAGTAAACCTATGATACGTACGTAGTACTAGTATATATGTGTATGTATGCGTATACATCTATGTGCATGTATATGTGTATATATATATATACACACATACATACATACAAACATACATAAATACATACATACATACGTATACACAAACTGTGGTGGCGTCTATATCAAATTCTGAGCACCTGTATGGCCGCTTCATCTAGCAAACACGCCAACACCAAAATAGGAAGAACCTAAAACAAAAGAACTGAAAACACCTGGAACCTGAATCCCAAAATCCTGAACCCCTTTGGCACCCAAGGGCTTCGCCTGTTAAACCAACACCAGGCCGGGTCACCTCTGCACTGTAGAAAATCAGCTCCCCCTTCTCACTGGCAGCTTTCATCTTTTCTGCAATCAGCGGATCGATCTTCTCCTGCTCGAAGCAACAGCAACAACAAACGCAACCGCCACAAACCACCGCAATCAGAACAACCTTGCGGGTCGGCGAGCCCGGATTTTACGAATTGTGTGAGGAGCCTGGCAGTGGGGTCGGGCGCCCTCAGCCCTTCAGCATGCAATGTGAATTCGGGAGTTTCAGAAACCACGGGATCGTTAGAGACCACTTGGATCCTTCCTGTCAACACACCTCCATGTTACGGGGCCCTTGGCTCACTACAAGCAGGAGAAGAAATCAGCTCTGGGCGCTAAACTCTAAACCCCTTCAACGGATATGTGCATCAGGGTTTAGGACGAGTTTCTGCAAACACATTATTTTCTTGCCCTGAGGTTCAGTTGGAGACTGACACGGGTACTACAGGGACTATCTTCGCCCATGGCATTGATATGCTTTGGGGTTATACGGAAAGATGGTTCACACTACGAAATTGCTGTGCCACAGGTCCTTGATGCTTGCAATAATGTCACCGCCCTCGGCATCGGAAGGGAGTAGAGACTCGATTTCCACCTGAGCATTGCAGAAGGCCTGAACCTGTTGGTACCCTTTGCGGGCCAGCTCCTGCTAATCTGAAGCGGCTGAGCGCATTATACCTGCAACTCTGAAGGTCCTGTTTCCCGGTTTTCGGGAGCCTTGAGCTGGGCATACCGGAAGAATAACTCAATCGAATGCCCTGGGCTGACGGATGCCAAGCATGACACAACTGTTGCACCTGTGCGCCATACAATCAAAATCCCAGAATCACGCCCCACAAATCAGCAAGCACCTTGCTGCCGAACCAAAGTAACCCTATACCTCCATATAAACCCTGTAGGATCCATGAGAGTTTCACAACATAGGTGTTCTAACAGCCCCCTGGAGATTAGGACAATAAGATCCTGAATCTTAGTGTGAACATTGAAGGCCTTTACAAAACAGAGGTACCTCTAAACCCTAAATCTCAAAAAAGGATACCGTCGGCTTGGTAGTTCTCCAAGGGGCATCACTAATCTCCACCTTCAGTCCCAGCTCACGAGCCAAAATCCTTGGGAGCAGTGCTGTCCCTCAGCCCTGACTGAACTTCTTACCCTAAACCCAAAGTCCTGTTGGAAACCAGGAGGGCCCAAAGGACCCAATGCATTATTTAAAAGTAGGGTTTCGGGGGTGGAGTTTAGGGTTGAGGGTCCAAGAAGGGGCCTGGCAACTGGGTACATGGGTTTCTGAATGGGGTTACACTGTGTATAAATAGATGAATAAAAACATGTGTATATATAACCATATATATATATGTGTGTGTATTGATGGAAAAGTGACTGATTATTCTGATCCCTAACTTAGGCTTCTTGGTATGCAGGCCTTGCACAGGGCTTGACAATTGGGTTCAATGGCTTTTTAGTGCAAGATGAGCAAGGCTTTCAAGAGCCGAAGGCAGGAAAGACATTTAGACTTAGGCTTCGAACATAAACTTAATAGTGGACCTTAGAAGCCTTTGACAGCAAAGAATATGCAAGTCAGGGTGCGGAAGCCATCATAATCCTAAGCCGTAAACCCCGTTTCAGGGTTTAGAGTTAAGGGGCTTCGGGTTTGGGGTTTTGGGGTGTAGACTTTGGAGTGCAGCTGAAACTTCCGAAAAAGCTGAAAGGGAAACCATCTCCCTAGAAGCCCGGAGCGTTAGGGAGACCGGAGCCCATGGAGGCTCAGGATGCTCGCGAACTTAGGGTTTAGGGTTTATAGGGCTTAGGGTAACTAATGATGACTATAGATCCCCGAAGTTCGTTGGCTGGCTCATAACTTGGTTCTAGGAAGTGCAGTTTCGATATAAGTATCCTGAACTTGAAAACGAGGCCCTACAACCCGAAATCCTTCTGCTCTTCTGGAAAATGAGCTGAAGAGCAAAGCTTTTCGAGCACTGTCTGTGCCGTTCAAGTCCTCTTCGGGGACCACGTTCGTGAGTTCACGATCACCTTGCGGAATCGGAACTTCGACGCGCAAGGCTGATTTCAGTGACTTCGTTCTGGAGTTGCTGGGTTTAGGGTTTATAATAGGGTTCTGGAGTTGCGTCCTGGAGATTCAAGGGGTTGGCGATCCCCCATCAAAAGACTTGGAACTTGGGCTGGGCCCCTTACAAAACAACGCCGGTTGGACACAAAAATTTAAAAACAAAATCGGACCTTAACCGCAGCCTAGACCCTACATCCAAAACTAAACAACCCTTACAACCCGCGACAGCATAAAAATATGCCGCTACCACTACCACTCCCAAACCCACTGCTGCTACTGCTGCTACTACTACTGCTGCCGATACTACTACTACTACTACTACTACTACTACTACTATTACTACTACTACTACTACTACTACTACTACTATAATACTACTACCACTACTGCTACTGCTACTCCTGCTCCTATTCCTACTCCTCCTCCGACTACTACTAAGACTACTAAGACTACTAAAACTGCTACTACTACTACTACTACTGCTACTACTAAGACTACTAAAACTGCTGCTACTACTACTACTACTACGACTACTAAGACTACTAAGACTACTAAAACTGCTGCTACTACTACTACTAATAATAATAATAACCAAATTACTACGCCCCAAACTCTAAACCTGAAGAACCCTAAAGCTCCAAAGCTCTAAGCCAGGGCAGTGGCAAGCTTGCTTGTACGCCTCGCTGAAGGAAGTTCCGGGCTCTAAGTTCCTTCGGACAGGGGAGCCCTAAACCCTACAGTAGAAGCCAGAAAGTTGGAACATGGCTTTAGGAGGATTAGTGCTAGGATCCCTTATACGTTATCTTAAGGGCATGAGGAGAATGATGTTCCAACTTTCTGGCTTCTACTGTATAGGGATGTTGGGATGTGCAACGTTTTGAGGCTTAGGGTTTGGGGGTTCAGGGTTATTCAGGGTTTAGGTTTTTAGGGTTTAGGGTTGTGGGGTTTTGGGCTCCTTCGGAAAGAACGATGGGCCCTAAATGCTAAGTTTCCAACCCTAAACCCAAAGTGCCACAATGCTGAGAATAAGGTTTTGTACAGGTTAATCGGTTAATATTAATGTAAAGAGCCTTCATGGGGTCTGAGAGGTTTGAAGTCTAAACAAAGGGTTTCAAGAAGTAAAGATGGGAGCTGGGGTCCCTCAGCCGGGTTTAGAGGGATTTCGGGTTAAATATGAGAGTTTAGGGGTTTAGGGTTTAGGGTTATGAGAGTTGCAGGGGTTTGGGTTAGAGGGTTGCGGAAAGGGAAAACGATTTCAAAGATAGGGTTAATGGCCCCCCCGTTCAACAGCTGTCGGGGTTTCGGACTCGGTGGCTCCGGATTTCAGGGGTTTCTAGGGACGAAGGTGGGCAGTCGAAGGTATCCGACATCGGACCCCAAAACGTAAACCCGCTAAACCCTAAACCCTTATAGCAGTCTCACTTGCAAGCCACCTGACGTCAGGGCTTTCAGGCCCCCTTCTTGAGACTTGGGGGCTCGGAGGTTCTGTCCAGAAAATTCGAATATCGGGCCCAGGTAATCTAGCCTAATGCAGGGTAATGGTGGGTAGGGGTTGGGGCAGGATCTAATTTGGGGGAATATTGCACTCCATGCACAAGGTACACATCGTGTGTCATGTCACTGCCATATCATCTCGGAAGGCTGGCCCTTCGACTCTCACACTACCCGAAAACCGAAACGCTTCCCGCGAGCTTGGGTATTTACCATGCAACCTGAACCCTGTAGACAAACCGGTGTGAAGTGTAGAGAGTTCTGGAGAAAACAACACTCGGGCAGCTAAGGCTCAGTTTGTTGAACACGTAGCTCAGTGTGCCCGACAGCACACCCGTAAGACGATGAATTCGATCGCCTGGTCAGCGTGACATCCCGACGTGAGTCTGGCTTCGCGGGAAGCTTTGGTCATTAGGGAATCCATGCAACCACATTTCCATGGCAATGTGATGTTAATGCACTTGTGTACGACCAACACCAGATATATGGAAGCTTCAGAAAACCAGGGACCCAAGCACACCTCAAGAAGCAGGGTCCTGAATATAAGGACCCCTGTGAACTAAATGAGGTGCCCGTGTTTTTCAGAAACCTGCAAATCTGACGCACCAACCCATCACACATCTCAGACCCAAAGAAAACATCAGAGACCTCGAACGACCGTTCTTCTGGCTTTAGGGCCTTCGGCTGTGTGCAGTATGGGGTTGCTGGGCTCTTTTATTTGCCTCCGGCACATACTGTATGCTGAAGAGACTCTGGTGCAGTCGTCTAAACGCCGAGTGGCATTCAGGGAAGTGCCCACCTGCGCCCTATCCCTCATTGCATCGGGTGGTCAACCCCCTCCGTGAATGAGGGTCATCATAAGGATCCGAATATCGAGGCCTTTGAGGCTTTAAGGAATTTGAAGCGGAGGAATGATCAAAAGTTCAAAACCCTGAACCCTATCAAAGAGATCGCCCTGGCCTGTTTGCAACAGATCCTGCAACAAGGTGATGATGGGAATCTGACCTCCCACCTGGCGGCAAGCGGCAAGGAGTGACAAGACGGAAATGCTAACGACCGACCCTAAATTAACCCTAAAACTAAATAAACCTAAACACTAAGCCTACTAAGCCCTGAAACCCTAAACTAAGCTCATAACCCTAAGCCCTAAAACCCTGAACCATAAGAAATGTGTGTCCCCTGCCGCGCCGTGGCGTCGTAGCGGAACTGGGCAGCTCCCCGCTTCCTTGTGAAAACTCGTGGGGCGGGATATTCTCACTGTGATTATCTGAATCGTTAGTATTATCCTTTATTACTAATTACTCTTAGGGGGTTTATAGAGCTTAGGGTAGGGTTTAGAGGGGCCGTAATAGTAGTATTTAGAATAGTGGGCTAGCCCCATCAGGCTCGAAAAGAGAACCCTTTTAAACCTAATAGAAATCCACAGGAACTTCGACAAGAATCCTATTTAAAAAAAACATCGAAGGGAGGTTTCAGTGAGCCGAGGGTCCCCACTTGCTGCAAGCATTCTTCGTACTGCTGGTAGGGTCCAATCAGTGCGGACCTGTTTGGAGTGACAACCTCGGAGCCGAGTTTGGGGGTTTAATGTAGGAACCCGATTCAGAAACCTTGGGCCTTTATTAGGGTTCCTGTAAAGGGGTCTATAAGGGTAACTATAAGGGATCTATAAGGGCACTATAATAATCTAGGAACCTGATTAAGAAACCTTGGGCCTTTATTGGGGTTCCTTGTATGAATCCTACTATTTTGGGGTTACAGGCCCAGAGTTTCTTAATCAGGTTCCTACATTAGGGCTGAGGTCGTAGGCGTTAGGATCTAGGGAATCTAGGGATCAGGGTTTACGGGGATCGAGTTTCGGGAGTCAGGTTTGTAAAGCTGCTGGGGCTCTTACAGAGGGATTGAAAAGCCCTCTAAGGTCTCACAGCTCTCGAAAAGGCTGCCTGGGAGCCAAGGGTTGTTGGGTCGGCTGCAAGGCTTCTCCCGGCATGTAAGGGGACTTGAAATAGGTCAGGGAAAGCTGAAGGGGGGTAGGGCTGATTTTCTCGAGGGCTTTGGGGCATTAATGCTCCAAAAAAGGGCATTTCTTAAGGAGGAAGAGGGGGAAGTCCGAGGTTCGACCACTTGATCGGGTTCAGGCCCTTGGGTCTAAAAGTCTGAAACTGCAGCAGTTTGAGCTGAGGTGTAGAACAAAGTCAGTGATGAATTTGCCTCCGTGCTCAAGGGGGTTTGGGCTTAGAGTTTGCAGTGTTCAGGCTGAGGGTTTACGGTTTACGGGGTTTCGGGACCCGACACCCGACACCAAGTGGTATGTGCCTCGCACCCACGGCCCAAGACAAGTCGGAAAAGGAGCAATGTACCCCCTGACTATGCTGAACTTTACCGTCGGTACGTCGAGAAACACCCAAAATGCAATAGAAACCTTACAAAAGTCCTAGAGACGCCCGAAACCACAGTCTAAAACCACTATAAACCTCAACTTGCGTTGGCCTCCTTGTTTCCACGACTGGAAAGCCTAAGGGCCCGACATGGAAGCCACGTCGCAGCCACTCCGGATACCTGGGGTTCAGGGTTTAGGGTTTAGGGGTTTAGGGGTTTAGGGGTTTAGGGGTTTAGGGTTTAGGGTTTAGGGTTTAGGGGTTTAGGGGTTTAGGGGTTTAGGGGTTTAGGGGTTTAGGNCTGGGGTTCAGGGTTTAGGGTTTAGGGGTTTAGGGGTTTAGGGGTTTAGGGGTTTAGGGTTTAGGGTTTAGGGTTTAGGGGTTTAGGGGTTTAGGGGTTTAGGGGTTTAGGGGTTTAGGGGTTTAGGGGTTTAGGGTTTAGGGGTTTAGGGTTTAGGGTTTAGGGTTTAGGGGTTTAGGGTTTAGGGTTTAAAGCTTCAAAGGTTCAGCTTTGGAGATTCGACTCACGCACTCGCTCACAGGCTGGCATGGCTTCAGGCAATAAGTCAGCTTTGGAGATTAAGGTTCAGGGTGCAGCGTTTGGGGGGCTCGAGTACTAGCACTCCATCCAATGTATCCTGTAGTAAATTATAGCCCAAACCCTTTTTCAGACATTTAGTTATGTAAAATACATATATATATATATATATATATGTATACATATATATATATGTATATATATATACACATTATATATATATATATATATATATAGCTCCAGATATGTATATACGTAATTTCCTACCACCGTTCCTCAGTTCTTTTAAACCATCGGCTCGCACGAGACCTGGCCGAGCAGCTTTGCAGCGATGTCTGCGGAGCTGCTGCAGTCGACGATCACCTTTGAAATTACCAGTAGTGTGCCTTGGGTACTGCCGCCATACGGTAACAGTCTATAATAGGGCTACTATTGAGGGCCTATGCAATATATCTGTACTATGAAAATTACCAGTAGTACGGTTGATGATGTAAATCCTGCATTAGCTTAATGACCCAAGATTATGGGAATTATGATATATTCCTTATTATGGGTAATGCAGGATTTATATCATCAACCGTAGTATTCCTGGGTATGTTTCAAGTATAATGTGCCCCAAAACCTCATTTAAGATTCGTTTCTAATATGATATACCCCAAAACACTGCTGAGCTGCAAGACTTCATATAGAAGCCGGAATAAGTAGCAATATGCTACTCCTCCTGAGGGTCAAATTATAAATGTTAAAGCTACACTTGCGTCGACAGCCTGTACCAAACAGCAAGGACCAAGGAACCCTTAAGGGGTTTCCTAGGGCAGATTCTCGAAAGTACATTGAAAAAGGTGTCATAAACATGTATGTGAGGACTCTGAAGTATTTCCGCGACCAGTCGTTGAGGTTTTTGCCGTGACCAATTTAGGGAGTCAGGAACAGGCTGTCTTCCTGCGACGGCATAAGCCCTAAACCTCACCTTAACCCACCAGAACCTACCTCTTTTGTAGGGTCCCTATGAACTCCATATTAGGGTTTATAGTAGGAACCTACAAAAAGGGTAGGTTTTGGTAAGTAAAGGTAAGAACCCCGAGCCCCAGGCGCTAAATCCTAGGCCCCAACATGACTGAAAGAAACTTTGGCACGGCCTGCGTCATTTGTAGCGGCTTTGAATTACTAAGATTGCTCCGAACACAAGAAACCGGGCGCCTGTATGATTTTGTTCCTAGGGTATAGCATATTCACAAACATACTAAGGAGCAATACTGGCAACTCTTCAGGCCTCCATATTATATTAGAGTCTAGGGTTTAGGGTTTAGGGTTAGAGTCTCCGCTTCTGGGTTGTTCCATCCCTGGAGGTCCTAAAGAAGAGCCTCACCACCTGATCGAAAGTATAGAATATAAGGTTCCTCTAAAGGGTACCATAAGGCTTCCTTAAAGGGATCTATAAGGGTTCTATAAAGGGTTTATAAGGTTCACCCTTGAAGATCGCTTCTTCTCTCCCGTCCTCAATAACGCCGTCTCACACGTAAGCCCAACCTGCACCTACCTAATATAGGGGCCTCAATAATGAGAATAGGGTTTTGGGGCCCGCTATGCTATAGTTATAATACGGACCCCCCCCGCCCCCCCCAGATAGTATTGGTAATTTTATAGGCCCCTATATTACCCACCACTTCCCGCGAAAGACAATACGAGGTCAATAACATTGCAGCAAGCTCTGAATCACAGACTCAGAGTCCTCGCCTTGTGTGGGTATTCCTTGGACTCCGTGAACTGGATAAAATGCTCCAGGTCCTGGGCTCAAGTTTATCTAGGGTTCTGGGCTTGGGGGTTGAGGACCTAACCCAAACCCTAAACCCTAATGAAACCCTAAAGCAGTGCTACTAGGGTCCAGGCTCGAAGATTGAAAGTCTGTTAATTGCCGCGCGCAAAGGAGTTGTTTAGGTAGTTTAGGTTCAGTAGAGTTTGTGTGGGTATTTTTGGCTTGGGGCTTAGGGTTAAACGCGCAACACAAACGGAATCAACAAAACAAGAAAATCAAGCAGACGCGACCTATGAGGTCATGCCACATGGCAACCTTTCCTAAAGCCGTGAATTCTCGCAGAGCTTTCAGGCTGAGTAGGGAAGTTAAAGGTTTTTCTGACCCCATCCGGCAATAAGACCAGGCGTCAGTGTCGGCCATCTCAACTCCCGCCGACAAAGCATCACTCACCGCTTTGCCTCCGGATGCGCCGTGGCATGTGCAATGTTTTTACAATACCTACGCAAAGCTTTCTCGCCAGAGAGCCCGCCCTAGTTCATGAACACCGGCAACTTAAGAATACAATGCCCCTTAAACCGAACCTCTAAACCCTACTGCGCAGTGCGAAGCAGACGGCTTCGCTACGGGATATTTGGCTCTTGCCTTCCTTCGTTCTCACTGATACCTTTTCTGCTGGCATGCACTTGTTACAGAGGACGCTGGTTAGCTCCGGGCTTGAAATGATGGTGATGACACTTTCTGAGAACGCAGGGGCTAGAACCCAGTGATTAGGAAGCGCATAGACGCACGTGCAGCACTGGCTTATCATAACCTCGAGCACGTTTCCGCCACTGTGCAACACGGTTTGACGACCAGCCTTCTACAGGAGATGCACTGCAGCCTCAGCTATGTCAGTCGCATCCAGCGACCTACTCAAGACAAACCCACACCGGCCTGTTCAGAAAAGGCATTACAAACTTGATGGCCTGACTTCTCCCACTCGTCTGCCATGTCTTTCAAGTTGAAGACTCCTGAACAAAGCTCCCATGCGTGTGTGCGACTTCCTGGCTTTTAGGGGTGCCGGGTTCAAGGTCCAAAGCCCTAAAACTAAAGCGGCACGCCCGAAACCCTAAAGCTCTGGGTACTTCAGAAGCATATAAAATGAAGCCCATGAGAGCACCTTTTGAGGCTCCGGGCACGAAGCTGAAGGTCTTCACTGCAGGTTCCGGAGCATTGCCCAAAGGATCTCCAATCCTCTTGTAAAACCCTGGCTTATGAGCCCCTGTCCCTTGACCAAAGGATTGAAGCAAGGATCAGCCCAGTAGTGCGATGAGAAAGAGGCTTTATTGATCAGGGGTCTGCTCTTATACTTAATTGCGGGGTTGAGGCAGCGAGCTGGATGGATGGAGGGGAAGGGCTTTAGGGTGGATGTAGGCTTATTTAAAAAATTCTAAATCAAGGAATCAGGGATGAGTGTTTCGGCGCTCACACTCGGACAATCAAGGCGAGGCATGTGGTTCGGAGTCTGTTGAGTGAAACGCATCTAAGGGGGAGCGTCGCTTCAGTATAAACTCTTTACCCAATATGGCTCTAACAAATAAAGTGACTGTACTCGTCGCAGGACATGATCCCCCTCGGTTTTAGTGTTTGGGGGTTTAGGGTGGTCTCCCTAAGCATGACGACAAGATGGCCAAGAGGAACATGGCGGCGCTGCAGATGCTATTGCAGCGGCGACGAAGATAACGAAACACACTGAGATGATGAGAATAAACTATGGGGATAGAAATCTAGAATGGCAGTGACGAGGATGGCAACAATAGGCAGTGATCCTCTTATTGTTCGTTTCAATCCCCTTGCCAACACTGGCTTGGGCCAGGTGTGTAGCCCACATGGCACCAGCATACACGACAGAAGGGCTCTTGGTTCTCAAAGATCAAAGATACGTGCTGAGGAGTGCCCAATCTGAAAGTACGCTGCGCTGAGCTGCACTGCCAGGTGCCACGGCTTGGGGCTTAGGGGCTTGAGGAGAATTACATCCGAAAGCCAGCTCAAGACACGAAGTAATTTCTGCTCAGGCTCCGTTCGTGATGTTCTCCTGGAGTTTCGTCAAAGGCAGCCCTTTCTGCGCGAGAAGCATCCTCCAAGAAAGGGGAATAAACGGCCTTCGGGCCGAGGGTATATCGGGTCAACCGTTTACAGCGCAAGTTCTGCAACAAGAGCCTGCAGGCAACCACTTTTTTAGGCGAGCATCTTGTTCGAATCGCAGAACGAGCGGAGGTCGATGTTGATGTACCTCAGGCCAGAGACTCGGCGTCAGGATTTCTCAAAGATTACAGCAAAGAGGCAGCATTCTAGATCTCCAAAGAAGATCCTGCGATTCAGTCTCAAAACCAGGACCCTCGCGTGAAGCTCCTCGACTCGCGCGAAGCGGTTTTGGACTTAGGCACCCGGGTTTGGGACCTAGGAATTCGCTCCAGTTCCTGGTTTGAAAAATGGAAAAACACAGTGGCGATCATAGGGGATTATGTCGAGCCATATTATACAAGTCCTGCACAAACATCAGACATCCTTGGAACAGGAAGTCTAGCCCGGGCTAACACTGCACAACACAGCCCCAAGGCCGACCATAGGACGCTCTGCCTAGTATGCTCCTTGTACAGTACCCCAAAGCATCATATTGGGATAGAACAAGGTTTGGGACGTATTCTGCTATAATTATGATAGGGCATCCGAAAATAGTGCGGTACTTCCTACGGCCCCTGTATTGACATATTACCCCAAGGGTCCAAGTACTCAATTATCATATACTCTCCAAAATCCCAACCTACATAACTATACTATCCTAAAGCCGGGAACCTAATCATTGGGTCCTTTGGACCCTTGGGGTTAGTATCTGGCCAAAGAGCTTCCAGAGTAGCTGAATGCCCTTCGCATCCCCGTGAACTTCTTGTGGGAGTCCGAAACAGTTCAACACCAGGCCGCAAAACCCTGACCCTTTACATATTCTCCTCGCTAAGCCCTGATAAAGTGGTCTTTTTCTTGTAATGTGAATTTTTCGGGGTATGTTAAAGTTCAGATATGTCGGGGCAAAAGCCATAGCGAAATATTAGGAGTGGTTCTTCCGAATCCTACGTCATAGGGACCCTTGAGGGGGTAGGGGGAGGGGGGTAGGGGACTATACTTCCTTAAATAAGCCTTATTAAGTCCTTATTATAGGTATTTACGCCCCCTACCCCCTCCCCCCCTACCCCCCTAAGTTACCTTATGACTTACCTAAACCCTAAACCCTAAGCCCTAAACCCTAAGACCCTAAGACCCTATGACCCTAAGACCCTATGACCCTATGCTGGGCTTTTGAGTAACCAGTGAGAAAAAGCATACACGTTTATTTCATACTGGTTCTTTCAAGAAAAAAGTATTAAAGTATGGTACTCCAAAGCCCCCTAAACCCTAAACTCTAAGCCCTAAGACCCTAAGAGCCTATGACTATGTTGCAACTGCAGCCGAGGCAACTGGACCTCCCTCAGCGAAGGAAGAGCAAAGTCTCTTCCCTCGTCAGTGCTCCATCGTGCCTTCCGGTTTTATGTTTTCTGGTGCCTTTCGGGGTTAGGGTTTTAGGGTGTAGGGTTTAGGGTTTAAGGGTTGTGGAGTTTGGGATTGGGGCATATTGTCGTTTTGGGACAGATTCAAGATTGGGTGCCTAGGCTTCGGGTTTCAAACGGGTTCGCGGTGGCTACGTCAGCAATAGCAGTCATCGTCGTGGATTGCTACTGTATGTTTCAGCATTCGCGGCAGCAGGACAAGAGGGGTGGAGGCGGAGTATAGGAGTGATACAGCCGTGGCTCTAGTGCTAGTGCTAGTAATTGGTCGAGGTCTGGCATTTTAAGCACGAGCGCTCCCATCATAGGTCTAGCAAGTCCAACCAAGGCCGATAACAGCCGCATTGGCCAGTGTGTCCGAAACTTGCACAGCATAAATTCCAAACAGGTGGTCAACAACCAAAACTTACGACTCAAATCCTGTGGCAAGCATGGCACTTTCAGCACAGTCCACGCAACAACGGGCGGTAAATCGAGTATCTGGATTGACACCCCACTGCTAAATGCAGCACCCAAGCACCAGCTGGCGAACAAAGGCGGTTCCAATCTCTCCGCCGCCCACGACACCTGAAATTCAATTCCTAAGGCTCCATGTAGCTATATAGTATATGCCTTGGCCCTAAAGTAAGCATAAGGGGATTACTTTGAGGCTTATGTATATACTATACGGGTGGTTGTCAAAATTATGGTCCCTCTTTGGATCCTATTATAATACGGCACCTACTATTGAGGGTACCCAAAAAGGCACCGTGCCGTAATCTTGACAACCACCCTAAACCCTAAACCCCTAAACCCTAAACCCTTAGGGTTGCCTCAGAGTTCAAAGCCCGGAAGCCCCCAGGCCCTTCGATGCAAAATTCTGTCAACTTTAATGGTGGGGCCTTAATAAATAGAATAGGGTTCCTTTAAAGGGGTCTATAAGAACTACCATAAGGGGTTTTATAATATAGAGGCCTTAATAATTAGAAACCCACCCCCCCCCCCCCCNCCCCCCCCCCAAAAAAAAAAAAAGGTATTGGTAATTTTTTTGGCCCCTATATTACGCAAAACAGAGAACTCGGGGCTTGAACTGTACACCCAGACCCTTTTCAGCACGCTCTTTGGGTGTATGCCGCTTCTCGCCAAGTTCCCTGGTCCGAAAAGCATGGCAGGGTACAGATTCACAAGAAACTTGAAGGCTACCAGGACTCAAAGTATCCTCATGGAGCGCTCGCCATTAATTTTTCCTGAACGGCCTCAACTGCAAACAGCATCGAACCCCTGTTGCCTGCAGCACGCTTTCCCGATAACCCGGGGCAACATCGTGTTACCCGATACAGTGACCTGGTTTGGGGAATGGCTCTACAAGAAATCGCTGTTCTACTTCTTGGACCTATGGGGCTTAGGAACCGTGGTCTCAAGTCACAATTAGACTAGGGTTTCAGAACTGCTTATACCGTAAATATATACATTCATTCTATATAGAACCTCGAGAAGAGTAATGTTGTTGTCTGGTTAATAAGCCCACATCCCTTCATAAGGAGATCCTAATCTTGGGGCACTCAAACAAAGTCTGTTTATTACTCAGGGGTCTGCATGAGCTTTCACCATAAACCTGGCCCTAAGCCTAACCCCTTAAAACCCACTCATGTGCAGCCGCCGGGCTCACGGAGATCGTTGACTCCTTCATCAAAAATGCATCGTGCGTGGCACGCAAGGCGAGCGAGAGGTCCTCCCTGAGCAGATCGGATGCTTCGGGGAGGGTTTAGGGTTTAGGGTGTAGGATTTTGATGTTCCAGGAGCTTCGGATTTTTCAACGCAGGTCTGTGCTAGGTTCCGGTGGCTTTCAAGTGCCCATATACAGAGGAAGCTTGCTGCAGCACTGCCATGCACCGCTCTTTCACAACCTTCTCCATGATTGCCCGCTTAAACAAAACACCCAACCACGCCAGCCACGTCAGTGTCACCAACACGTTCCCTCTCGCTGAAGTTGAAACACATCAAGTGCGAATTCTGCGTACATTTCTGGGCTGAGCTTCTTGTGACTGCACACATCCAATCTCTTGCCAATGCTACTTCCTAAACACCTCCCTAAGTTTTCCTTTAAAGTTTTTGAGGGTTCCTGTCAGGTTTCCTGTATACGATCGGTTTAAGGTCTTCGCTGTTGTCCGACGACATTCCAGCCAAGCTTCCGGCTCACCACGGCAGAGATATTTCTTTCTGAGGAGCCCTGAGCGATGGCCACGATGTTCACCTCCAAGATTTAAGGCTTCTCTGTCCGAGACTGCTCGTGCGCGATATAAGTCAGCCAGCAATGATAGCACTGTGACAATACTCGTAGCGCATAGTAGCGCTAGCAGTAGCAGCAACAAAATGCAGCGAACCCCCAACCCTATCCCCCAAAAATCTTTCACACCCTCTTAAAAAAAAAAAACTAAACCCCAAATACTCAGAAAACTCGAGCGAAAGTTTGAGAGGCTGGGCCACCTTCGAGCGTCCCAGGGCGTTGAAGAAGCGGCCAGAGATTCCGGTGGAGTTCTTCCTGACAGAGGGGCCCAGAAATATCTAGAAGCCCTCAAACACTTTAGGGCCCAAACTTTAGGGTTTGGGGGTAGGGTTCAGGGAGCCGTTGTCGCTTTAAACGTTCAGTTGTCCCTATTTTCGCCTGCCAACAGCGGCTCTTGACCTAGCAAGTGGGAGGTAGCAAGCGACGAACATCCCAAATCAAAGGTCACCCATTTGCCGACGCCGAACTAGCACCGATGCTTAAGGAGAACAACCCAACACACGCCTGGCTGTGTTTGAAGGCTTTGTGTGCCCCAGCTTTTGGGATTAAGGGTTTAGGGCTTACGGAATAGGTCTGAAGGGTTTGGGGGGGGTAGAGGCCCAAGATGATACTCGCACTGAGCCATAGCTACGGATTGACGTTCGAGCTCATCTTTCAGCTTGCTGTTCAATGTTCAGACCACGATTCTTTCAGCTGCTAAAGTTAGAGGGAACCAACCCAGGCGCCGGCAAAGGAAGCCGGAATTCATGCAAGCCCCGGCCACCCTCAGCTCCCGAACGCTGCGCCCACAACCCCACCATCCCGCTCATCCCAAAAAAGCAAGTTCAGAAAAGAAGGAGCGAACACAATCCTGGGTCCGAAGAAAACCATCCGCGAGGAGAGTCGCAGGCTCTAGGGCTCTAGGACTGACAGTATCAGGGTTGAGGCTTCAATCCAAGAGGCATGCCCTCTCCGATCACGGCGAGAATGGAGAGACCTGGTAGAGTTGAGAGCGCTTCTTTGTCCACTTTGGGGTTGGGGGCAGTATGACCTTGACAGAATCGGAGCTTTGATGTCTGGCAGTCGTAACGATAACAGTAACCAGAACTGTCAGTAGCAGAAGAACCATTGATGTCAGTAGCGGTCGTGCGTCACCGCGGTCGCGGTGCCGGCGGTGGTGGTCGTGGTCGCCCTTGTCGTCGTCGTAGTAGAAGCAACAGCAGTGCCAACAGTAGCAGTAGTAGTCGGCGGAGTAGTCGCAGTCGTGGTCGTCGTGGTCGTCGAGGTCGCAGTCGCTTTGGGATGGGCCTTCGCCGCTGTCGTTGCCCTCGTCAACTTCATCGTCGTCGTTGCCGTCGTCACCGTCGCCGTCGTCACCGTCGCCGTCGTCGTCGCAGTCGTAGAACTCGTAGAAGAAGTAGTAAAGTCGTGGCAGTAGGAGCAGTAACGGCAGTAGTAGCAGTTTCAGTAGCAGCAGCAAGAGCAGCAGCAGGAGCAGGAGCAGTAGCAGTGGCCAGTAGTAGGAGTACGAGCAGGGGTAGGGGTAGGAGTAGTAGAAGTAGAAGTAGGAGTAGAAGTAGAAGTAGAAGAAGAAGTAGCGGCAGCAGCAGCAGCAGTAGTAGTTGGTGTTGTCGTTGTTGTAGTTGTAGTAGAATTTAGTATAAAAGAGTAGGAAGAAGTAGAAGTAGAAGAATAAGTAGTAGTATTTGTTGTTGCGGCCGTGGGCGTCCTGGCAGGAGTAGGAGTAGGAGCAGCAGTAGCAGCAAGAGTAGGAGTAGGGGCAGCAGTATTCGTATCATTACTACTATTAGTAGTAGTCGTCGTTCGCGTCGTCGTCACCGTAGTCGTAGTCGTCGTAGCAGTCGTAGTCGGACCGCAACATCATCCCCTAAACTCTGAAAAGCCCGAACCCCTTCACCCAAGAACTCCCTGAAACCAATGTCATAAGTCAACCCCGTTGACGGCCCGAAGCGCTGTTTAGAATTCAGAGTTGTGTGCTTGGGGTTTAGGAAACCCCAAAACCATAAACATGACTAAACCTGCTGCCACCAAACTCTAAGCCCTGAAATGTTCACTCCTGCTTGAAACCTTGAAATGAAGTCTTCGGCTGAGTAACCTTCCAATTTCGTGACTCGAGTTTCCGCATTTCTTGCAATCTCAAGCTGGAACCTCGGAAACGACCAAACAAAGGCTTTGGTGTCGATCAAAGATTTTTGTCTTGGAGGGTCTCCTGTTTCAAGTCGAGGGTTTCGACTGTTCGAGCTTTACATTCCGAATAACCTGCCCTCGCTATTGGTTTACAGAAGTCTTACTGGAGCTACTCTCACTCCTGGTAGTTCTATCCTATGCTTGCATATCTTTCCACATCGCTGTTATATGGTACTGCCAGCTGCAACGATGATAAGAACGATGATTTCAGCATGCACTTTGTGCACATGATTCCCACGTGGCTTCTTCCTGTACAAACATTGGGGCGGGAACCTGTTTGTAGTTGTGAGCAGCGGTCAGCAAGGATCCCCGAACAGAAGCAGCCCTTCATGGAGAACGCGTCTAAAATCTGCAATTTAGACCCGTGTTCTTGGAACGCGCCTCCCTGACCAAGGACTATTATAATGAAACGGTTTTTCATCGTATAAGGTTCTGAAAGGCTGGGAGCTTGTTAGCCAGGGTTCTACATGAATGACCACTGGAACACTCAATCCTCAGGGAAATGAGTCAAGGGGCCTCACTAACTAGAATAAGGTCTTGGTTATATCCGACATTGTTATGCTACTATAAAGTATATGTATTCGGAGCCCTGAAGAATGCAGTAGTGGTGCTAACCATTCTGACGATATGATACGGCCAAGGGAACGCTGACTCGACCGCTTGCATCGCCATCTTGCCGTCGGTGTCTGCCACGGCGACCTGGGCCATCTTCAGCTTTATGTAGGGGCTGGCTTTCCA
This sequence comes from Symbiodinium sp. clade A Y106, assembly GCA_003297005.1. NCBI lineage: Eukaryota > Dinophyceae > Suessiales > Symbiodiniaceae > Symbiodinium > Symbiodinium sp. clade A. Next base: position 53,994 of record BGNK01001765.1, read on the forward strand.
ACTTGGGGAGGGGAGGGGGAGGGGTCCCTGTTTAAAGCTTCTTAGAATCGGGATCCTGTCCACCATTTCAGACGTATCACTGAGAATTGTCAAATCCTCAAATGGCTGCAGTACTGACTTCTCGTCCCAGAATCTAAGTCTGGAACAGTTCCGGGACGATACCAGGGTTTTCAGAAGTATTGGCCGGGCAGTGCTGGGGGAATCCGGCTTATGTCAGTTTAAACCACCTGTTAACCTCCATGTCCTCCATGTCCTGCGTCATGATCTGCTTTCATCACTGCTCCGTCGCTATCTTCTCAAGCTACAAACCTGCAGTCGTACGATCTTATTATTAAAGCTGTATCTGTATGTCTTGGTACATGTTCACGCGCCGCCGCGACTTTACGTCCCAGGGCTGATAATAAGAAAAACCTGACATCTCAGAGCGAACTCCTTTGTGTTCACAACTCCAGCAGCAGTCACGAAAGCCTCTACGTCCCCAATCTGACGTGCCTATGCTGAAAGCTGGGCATCGTCTCTTCCTCCCTCCGAAATCCGAAGTCTGTTTCCGACTTTAGACCAGCTCTCCTGCTCGCCCTCTACCCTAATTCGTTCTTCCGACCCGTTACACCAAAGAAGGAGGTTCAGAACATGCAGGGCGCTAATGTAAAGTCTGCGTAGTAGGACTTTGAAAAGAAGGAACCCATTCCCACAAGTGAGGCACGCCTGCTTTTGAGAACCCCTTACATAAAAAGAACCCATACCTGAAACAACACTGAGAGTTGAGACCAATCGCTGTGATCGAGTGCTCGGACGATCCTTGCGAAGTCAAAATCACGTTGACGCCCACGCTAGACAAGGCCTCGCTGCTTGCTGCTTTGGGCCTTGATTGGGGTTCCTTATATGAATCCTACTATTTTGGGGGCTTCTGCATTGAAGGTTTAGAGCTTCGGGCTTTAGCGTTTGGGCTTTGAAGTAAGAGGGTCTTTAGGTTTATTTTTGTTTTTTGTCGCTCCTTTTCTCCAGCAACACAAGGTCTTTGGGGAATGCCCGTTGGGCGGGAACACCCGGATGGGAGGGTTTGGGCTTTAGCATTTAATTTGTGATTAACTGGGAGCTTCGCTCCTCACTTTGGGGGTTTAGGTCAAAAAACACTTGCCCAAGAGAAAGAGAATCCGCTGAATCAGGATCACACGTCGTCTAAATTCTGAAGAATATTTCACAACTACGAATATCGGGCTCTCTGGGTGCTCTCATTTTTGCGGGAACTTCTTTCGCCGGCTGGCATATCAAGCACCAACTGTACGTAGTAGTGCAGCAGCTGCCTCTAATTGCAATGCAATTTCAACAAATGTCTCAATGAACACCCATAGCCAGAACTAGCACAACTCTACGAATCCGAACGAACAGCAACGGCCCAAAAAGGATAACATTTGCAGCAGAACTCAGACCGCCTCCATAAAGCGCTTGGCGACACCGTGCCTCAGCTCATGCAGGACTTCAGAGTGCTTGGGTTCAAGGGCTTAGGGTTTAGGGTTAATTATTTGATAGATATAAAGCGCAGTCAGTGTGTAGCGGCATGATCTTGACACTCGTTTAGTCCCCTATACCAAAACGAGGCCCTCGGGGGCCTGGAGCCCTTTCACATGGGGCCTGGAGCGAGAGAGAGCTACGCTTCAGCTTCGGCGGGCCTAGCTCTCATGTACGGCCACTAGGTCACACGCCCAAAGTTGTCCCTGTCCCGCAGCTGCTGCCAAGCTACGTGCCCATGAAGGATGTCCCTGCTATAGTGATGAGGCTCACCTTGCCAGTGCTGCAGCATTTGCTGCGGCAGGGGCACTTGGCATGAAGTGCAGGCATCTTCGGTGCGACTGTTCAATACGCAGAAACAGTAGCACCAAGACGAAGACTGTCTTCAATTGCTGTTGCAAGTAGGTTGCTAGTCCTACTCCTGATGAATCCCTCATTCTGTGCTCCTATCCTATTCCGACTTCTACTCCCACGAAGACGAGGACGACGACCACCACGGAGCCACGCCGATCAGTGTTCTACATCCAGCCTGGCCGTATATCTGCTGCTCAAGGCAGTGATGGAAAACATCACTTGATGCGACTCGAGCGTAGTTGTATTCAATAGCTGGGATCTTTGGAGTAAACTCCCCTTCTTGCTGCTGGACTCAAGTCTAGCCAGTCTACGTTTACTCCCCTAAACCCCAAAGCGTAAAGTCGATGATCGCCTTCTCGATGGATGTGATGGCCTTCACAGGCATCTGCTCGTCGCCGTCCTCGGGCTGAACAGTTCAGATTTCGATTTAGGGCTTAGGGTTTAACTCTCGGGAACTAGATAGGACGACAAGGACAACGACGGCGAAGAAAACGAAGGCAGGAACGACCCCAAACCGGAAAGAACGAACGAACCCCTGTTCTCCAAAGACCTGGGGAAGAAGTGGCAAACAAACACGTATTCAAGAAACAACAACAAATACAGCAAACACGCAACACCACAAGAACCCAAAGCACAAACCACATAAGCCCTGGATCAACGATTTGCGAACCCCAGACTGCCCCAGTCCCTTGAGCAAACACAACCCTATATAAGGGTTTAGGGTTCAGGGTTCAAGATTCGTCCGTCTGATCGTCCCAGCGGAGAACAGCATCTCCGCGTCCATAGACGCCTCGCTTGGGTGTTGCCGGCTGCTAAAGCAGAAGCCAGAAAGCCTTAAGGTTGGGACATCATGATCCGTATGCCCCTAGCGTAGAATCGCAGCATTTATTAATCGTGCCTAATCCACAATCTTGCTTTCTGGGCTTCCCTGAACTGTTTGCTGCGCCTGCGCAGTGTTGCTATGCCAGTTAGTGTTGCCATTTCTTGCTATTGCTGCAGCTAGCTCATGATCTGGCATTTGTTTCTGAACCCGAGGTCCAAACTCCCGGGCCGAGAAATGGACATATCACCCGTTGCCGTAGACTCACCGGGGAAAGTTTTCTAAGCCCAGAACTCGAAAGCCTTTTTTGCATCCGGGCTTGGGGAGTCGGCCGGGAAAGGTCAAGAAATCGTTGTGACTTAAATCTGATTATTGGAGCAAGCATCTCAAGCGTTTCAAGAACTCGAAACCCTAAACTAATCTCAAACCAACCCCAAGCCGGCCATAAGGGGAGTCAGCGCACAGGTATTGCACAGGGAGTCCACCCGGAAGCTCAGGGTTCGGCGACTGGAATTTCTGGGTGTTGATCCACAGATTAGGGCTCAGGCTGGACTCGACGGTTTAGGTTTCGAGCACAGTTCGGGGCCAGGGATTTTGGAGGTCTATTTCATTGAAGGCTGCTGTTTCGGGTAACACTTGCCCACTCTAGGCGTGCTTCTTGAACGAACTTTTGCGTTTAGGGTACGCCATCTCTAGGCCTTGAAACCAAGCCGTGAGCATCAATACGGCTGATGGACAAAATCCTGCATTACCCATTATAAGGAATATACCATAATTCCCATAGTTTAGGGTCCTTAGGGTCATGCAGGAAAATGACCAGGTGCCTGCACCCTTAAACCCTTCACCTGCCAATCCCTCGAAACGCAAACCATGCGGCGGGTTCCCGGATGCGCTGGGTCAAAGACATTCCTGGAAAGACAGGGGCATTGTAAGTTAAAGCTCATCCCCCTCAACCCGTAAACTCCTAAACCCTAACTAACCTGTAGCAGTACATAATACCGGTTTAAGCTAATCCGGAGAACCGCGACCTAGAGCGACATACTTACGAAACAATAGAAAATCCATGTTTCCGGCGGATCCGAGACTTAACCTGATCCTTAAGATCCCTGAAGGGTTCCACGAGGGTGTTATAAAGGTTCCTTTACGGGCTCTACAAGTGCATTAGAACTGTTCCTTTAAGAGACCAAGTGCGTATATCGAAAATATGATGTTGTTCTGCGGAAGTACGGGAATTCGAAGACCAAGGAAAGTAACTTAGGATCGTTTCGGGAAGGACTAGGGTTTCGGCGGGCCTTCTTCTACTCGCCGTGGCTTCGGATTTACGGACAAACGTCGGGTTTTAAGCGTCCGAAAGGGCCGAAAAGCTGTTAGAAAAAATGGTGTCAACGTGAAGTGGGTGGTTGTCAAAATTATGGCCCCTTTTTGGGTCCCTATTATAATACGGCACCTAATATTTAGGGTACCCAAAAAGGAACCATAATTTTGACAACTACCCATGTCCAGATACCTTGAATAGTTGAATTTCTAAACACTCGAAAGAAACGAATGTCTTTATCGCAGCATCAGCGAAGTGCCAAAACGACAGCGTCGGCACACGCCCCCATGTACCCTGACATGATACCCACGAGCACCAGAAGAACAAGCCTGAACGGACCTTGCAAAAAAGGAGTGACCGACCAGCCAGCTGCGGATACTCACTATGAAAGAAACCAGAAAAAACATTGTTCAATTTTGTGTTCGCGATCCTGGCTTCAGGACTTACACGAGCTCCAAAAATTCCAAAGTCTTTCTCTTTCCGAGTCGCTTGACCAGCACCTCAAAGCAGCGGCGGGGACGTTTCAAGCGAGACGAGGTTTAAGCACTGCCTGCTAGGCACCTTCAGCTACGCTTCAATTGCAGCAGCCATGCGGCAGGGGCCGAATGCTCCGAACTCCCACAGGCTTAGGCCACAACTTTATAAGGTATGACGTAGCAACTGAGACGAGGCACCGGGATGCGGTTCTCGATGCAAGGGACCATTGCCGAAGGATGGAGAACCTGTTTGGCGGGCAAGTTGTCCTTTCAACCGGGATTGACAACCAGAAGGTCGACCTGTCAAACAACAAGGGCAACCCAACCTAAGCTCAATTTCTAGCCTGACTAGAACAACCCTCGCTACGGCACAAGGCTTCTTCAAAGATATAGTTGTTCAGCTGACGAAGTTCCTTGTACTGGTGGAGGTGGGGTGGGCAATCCACTGTCGATGCTGCCCGCCTGACCGCCAAAGTAGGCAAGCTCCTCGACACAGCATGTCTCCGACATGCTGTACATGTGTACACACAGCTGTAGTCCATGGGGCTATGGGTTCGATGCGCATGTGCGCAAGTTGTTGCCAGCCTCCTTCAGATGAATTGCGAATAACAACATAGGCAATCAAACCACACCCAGAACGTAACATCAATTTCGACAGCACTTGCCTTTACAGGAAGATCGGTGTTCTCAAGTTGGTGCGGGCTAAAACGGAATGAAGTAGCGATCCTTCTCATTCATCCTCGAGTACCTTTGGTTGGGGTTCCTGCAGTAATTGAATCTCACGCTCCAGTTTCGAGTTGTTGCGAGAATCGCCACAGCCCCTGAAGGGCACGGCGCCCCAACTACTCAACGCCTAAACCCATCTCCGTAATCCAAAATTCTGTGAACGACTCAAAGACGGCTGATTTGTCTTTCCCTCGCAGGTGTTTCTTGCCGTTCATGTTTCAGGACCACTAGTTAGTAAGCAGTCTTAGATAGCACAGTACCGTACCTAATCCGCCCTGTGGGCACTTCAGTCACGCCACATCAAGACAACGGTTCCACTGAACAAGCCGGAGTGCAGTTCGTGCAACGCACTGTTGCTGGTGTCCCCGCAACCCTAAAGCCACGTAACACCAGCATACCAAACACTCTGGGAGCGCACCATGGCTTCATCGAAGGTCATGGAATTGATGGGGAAAGCTTCTGGAACCTGACAAGACAAGACAGGAAAGCCAGTCAAGCAAGAACCTCGGATTGTTGGTCAGGGCAGTTAACTCGCTAGATGTTCTATGCTGCTAGTTGTCTGGGAGTCGAGACATGTGTGGTTCGGCGTCCAAGCTGTCAAATGGAGATAGCCTGCTGCTGCTGTAGTACGAGTCGCCGTCATCATGGTCGTACTAGTAGCAGCAGCAGCAGCAGTAGTAGCAGCAGCAGCAGGAGTAGTAGTAGTAGTAGCAGCAGCAGCAGGAGTTGTAGCAGCAGTAGCAGCAGAAGTAGTCGCAGCAGCAGCACGAGGAAGAGGATGAGGAGTAGTAGTAGCAGGAGTAGAAGCTGCTACTACTACTGCTACCACTACTGCTAGTACAACAAAAAACAACTTCTACTGCTAGCACTGCTACTACTGCCACTGCTGCCACTACTGCTACTACTGGCACTGCTGGTGCGACTGGTACTGCTAAACTATACATTAAAAATTATATATATATATATATATATATAACGACTACGACGACTACCACTACTACTACCACCACCACTACTACTACTACTACTACTACTACTAGTACTACCACTTCTCCTGCTACTACTGCTGCTGGTAATGCTGCTGCTGGTAATGCTGCCGCTACTACCACTACTTTGTGGAGTTCTGCGTTGGTGTGAAGCCTGCCATGGGCCAGGCCAGGGGGTTGAGGAGGTTTAGGATTTACAATGAAAACCTCAAACTGCCGATTAGGGTTTAGGGTTTAGAACCGATCGCAGTTCTCCATGTCAGCTGTCTCCAAGAAATTCGCAACATGATCACAGAAATCGCCTGGCCTGGCGCGGATCCGCGGTGTAGACACCGCTCACATTCTTCCTGTGCTACCAGTGCCACTAATGATAGTATGGGTGTTCGGGCTATAAGATATATAACATGTAAGATGTCCTTCAACGCAACACTGACAGCTGTTCAGGAAGGGCATCTTCCATGGACTCTCACTGACTCACCCTGTGAGCCTCGCAAATCCAGTCACACACGCCAATAATCTCTTATTGAATGTAGACGGGACGACGCTGTGTCCTGACCGACAACTATCGAGGTTATGTCTGCTGCTGAATTCTGTCGAGGTGTTGGTGTTGTTCATTCGGCTAGCAAAACCGACAGCAAAGCTTGAACAGACAAGTCTCCAAAAAGTCACGTTGGAGGCATCCAGAATCTTTGCAAAAATGGTGGCCGAGTAGTCCTCGGATGAGCAAAAGGGATCCCACATGCATTAAGTCCAGGCCTCAAAAGCCCCTGCACAAATTTCAGCGGCCCAAAAGGAGGCTAAATAGGTTTGCAAACCCCTACAGTAGAAGCCAGAAAGTTGGAAAATCATTATCCTCATGCCCTTAAGGTAAAGTATAGGGAATCCCAGCCCGAATCCCGAATCATCCTAAATTCATCTGGCCCGAAGACCCCACTTGCGTAAGGTCGCCGGGGCTGTCGGGATATTCACAAAAATGGATTTTCGATACCAATCCTAAACGGTAGGATACTTGACACAGGGTAGATACAATGAACCCGCAAAGAGACCCCGAAAATTTGGGAAGCTGCAGTTTCAAGTCATGGGTTCATCGAGATCTCTGCCAATCAAGACTCGAAATACATCTGCATCCTGTACAGGTCTTTTGTTTAGCTTAGATTTAGGGGTGCAGGGCTGTGGGTGTCGGGGGGATCGAGGTTACTGTTGAAATACAAGTCTTGACAACACTGATGCGCGAAGTCTAAAGCACTGACGCATTGAACCCTAAACCAAAGAAGCAAAGGCGACAAGGACCCATTCAAATGCTTCGACATGATACACAGAAAGCATCTTCAGCACTCTTCTGTCCTCTCCATCATGGCAGTCTCAAAGAAATGGCCGTTTATGTGTACGCGGTCTATGTGTTCATGTTGCTGACATATTCAAGTCAATATATGTCAATACAGTCAATATGTGAGGGCATGTGGTTTTGTTGTATGCTTGCATCTTTTTCTGGCTTCGGTATTGAATGGGGACTGTTGATCCCGACGTTTCTATGCATGCAGGCGTACATGCATGCTTATCAGGCAAGTCGGGAGAGACAGGTAGCGACGCTGACAGAAGAATGCCAAGAAGCGAACCTCGCATATTGTACAGGTGTACATTCTTCCAGGTCTATACAGAAATTTTAACAACAAACCAACTACATACATGTATATAAGTATCTGAATATATGTAAATACACATATATATATACACATAAATATGCATTTATATATATATATATATATTTATATTTATATTTATACACATGTACATATGGTGTACACACATGAGTTTTGCAAGCATTCATACATCTCTCTCTGTCTCTCTCTGCATATGTCTCGGTCACACATAAGCCTGGTTGAGACACTCGCTTCCATCGTAAGGATGAAAGACTGGGGGCTTTGACCCCAAACCTTACAAGGCGCGCTCCCGCACAAAGAGCCCTACACAGCTGTGAGATTGCCGTGCCGAGAAGCTGAGCCACTTCGCTTCAGCGTGGTAGGTCTCCTTGGATTCGGGTTTTGCGTTTTCGGGGGCTTGCGTTGAATTTTCAAGGGCTGTAGAAGGGCTTGTAACGGCTTGTGCAAGGGAGGTTTGCAGTCTTAATTGGATTCCGGAGTTGTTTGGGTCCCTGAACTGTCTCTAAGCCGTAATCTAGGAGAGACCCCCACAAGTAGAGCCTTGCTACAGCGATGTCCGAGTACAGTGGCGCAGTGATAACAATGAGGAGGGCCCTGGCTACAGACTTCGCGTACAACTTTGGAACCAACGAGCTCAATCTAAGATGCCGGGGTGAGGAAGAAGTTGCACCACTCCTCTGACTGCACGCGGGATTTAGGTTTAGGGCCTGGGGCTTCTATATAGCTCCCCTCCAAACCCTCAAACACTGCACGCCAAAGCCAGAAAACATAAAGGGGGCTGCATTGAGATGAGACCAAGTCTCCCCTGGACAGTGCTGCACACAAAGCCAGTGATGACCAGGAAGGGGGCATCGGCCCTGGGCAGGGTAAAGCCACAAGCAACAAGAACCACTCAACCTACGTAATTAATTATTCCTAGCGAATGTCTTTGCAGATTTGTTCAGGTGCTGTAGGGGAGTTCGAAGTAGAGCTGAATTCAGTCAGAGCGTGGTTCATGCTGGCATTCTACATTGCGCGTGTTTTCCTAGTCCCTTGACCTATAAAGCCTTCACGCCTATGTTGAGGGCAGATCAGAGACGCAAGTTGATGGCGATGCGAATGGCGCTGTGCTAACATTGCTTCGGGAACTGCCCCTCGGCCCGGAATAGATGCTTCTTCCTGATCTCAGAAGACCAGGTAAGGGTACAGGGCTTAAGGGCTGAGGTTTCGGGCTTCTGGTTAAGGCCAGCTTCCTACTCAGCAGTACGAAGAGCCAACTCATCAAAGTCGTGGTTTGTCAAAGTTCCCAGTAAATAAGGTTGAACGGATCTGCAGCACAAAGAAACTGCAGCCAACCATGGCCCCGAACCCCTAACTCGAAACTCTGCACTCTTCACGTACTACATCGCCATCAAAACAGCCTCGACAGCACAGGTGTCGCTTGAAGTATACAAATGTAGGAATCTTAACTGTTTCTACGTGCATGCCAAAACCGTAGCAAGAACTAGAACAGGAATGCACACTTTCTTACTCGGGTTCTGACAGTAGCTGCCAGCCCTGCAAGATAGCCTATATATTATGTTGACGCTGAAAGAGTTAGGAGGCACAGGTCAGGTGCCATCTATGTATGGTTTCGTCTGCCGTTCAGGTTCGATACAGTAGAAGGCAAAATCAAACGTGTACGAGACACCCTCTAGGAAGAAGAATGGCACAGAAGTCTTTGACCATCCTGAAGACAGAGCACATGTTTCTACTAGAAGCCGTTCGACGAGCACCTGTGTCATACTGCACTACAGCCGCATCAGACTTGCAAAAGATCGAACCTTTGAGTCTCCTGGGTATAAAGCTCCAAAGCCTCTACACCCAAAACACCGAAGTCCTGATGTTAAAGTTCCATCCCTCAAAACCCTAAACACGCTCGAGGCGGATCTGCAGCTCGGGAGCTCTCCCACGGTGCTTTCCCACCAGTTTTGCAGTCTGTGCGAGGTTTCCTGAGAACTATATGAGATTAATGGCTCCTGTGACTCAACCTAAAAAAGTAGTGTTCATGAAGCTAAACAAAATACATGAAGTCAACATAAACACCATCGGGTTTTTAGGGTTTAGCGGTCTAAGGAGAGCTTAGACTTAGGAGGCTGAAGGCTTGGGGTTCAGGACCCTGAGGTTTCCAGAGGGGTTCAGATTTTTTTTGTTTAGGGTTTAGGGTCGGTTTTAAGGTTAATTTAGGGTTCAAGGAAAGATAGTGCCACACATTACTCGGAGACTAAACTATACAGGATCACATCCAATGTATGACATTGGAAGGCAGACTACATGCAAAGGGCGATATCCAGCGTATTTTTGTGTTTAGGGGTTTAAGGTTTAGGGTTTAGGGGTTTAGGGTTGAGGGGTGCATCCTCCGAAGGCATAAGCTTTAGGCGGCCGCACTCGAACTTAGCCAAATGAGGACATCTGGCTTCGAGGTTCGAGGCCTTACAGCCACCACATCCTATATACTTTGCTGTAGTTCTTTATCAATGTTGTTATTACTCATCTTGCTATTATTTACTTTTATGGGTATTAATATTATCATTGCCATTACTATTTCTACAAAATAGGAACCCAGCAAAAGGGTGGGTTCTGGCAGGTCGGTCCCTCCAAGGAACTTGATAAGGCCAACTTGAAGAATTAGTCCCCTACCACTCTTCCTTCCTCCTAGGACATGTCGGGGAGCAATCAAGCTCGTAACTACCATAGCCCATGGATTCGGGTTCCCTCTGCCCCTGCAATCCACCTGCAGATCGTAAAACCCGAAACTCATTATCTGGTACTTATGGCCGTTGGGTTATGACTTGTTTCGCAGTGGGCAGAGGAAGCTCCGTGGCGGGCACACTTAGACGAATATGGAATTTTGTCGCGGTCTAAGGTAGCGCAACCCGGTTCGGCCCCAAACTGTCGCTGCTGTTTTGCCACCGAGCCGCGTCCCAGAAAGGTTCGATGGTGTCTATGGCCGTCCCCTTCTCGCCAAGTCCTGCATGGAGTTTGGGCTAGGCTTGAGAGTAGGTTGCTGCCTCTACAACTAACATGTACCTTCACCTACCCAAACCTACTGTTTGTAGGGTCCCCATAACATGCTAGACTAGGAAGTAGGCTAAGAACCTACAAACACAGTAGGTTACGGTTATGGCAATTTAAGAAATTTATCCTGGTTGGATCATGGAACAAAACGAAAGGCAATAACAGAACTCAACTTGCAAAAGCCTTCGTGCTTGTCTAGCTGTGTCAAAACATGCTCCTGCGGTGATTTCGCCGAGCTCGAAAAGAGTTTCAGAGGGGCATGTGACGGCAAGTGGGCTTTAAATTCGTGTCGAAGGAAAGGCTTGCGTGCTCAGCACAGATCCTTTAACACACGAGTCACACAGCCTGCGCCACAAGCCAGTAAAACCTGATGCCGGGACACCTTCAGTCGTACACCAACCAAAAGCAGGAGTGGGAGGAGTAGTCGTCGTCATCGTATCGCCGTAATGTACTATAGTGGCTGAAGCAGCAGCAGCAGTACTGGTACCAGTACTAGTAGAGACCCGAACTACAAAGGATCACGTGAGAATGCGCGGTCCAGAAAGCGGGCCATCCGGCACAATCAAACAATCGCGAGCGTCAATCCACTCCTCGGTAAACTTCGATAAGGGATGTCTTTCCGTTGCGATCTTCCTGAAATGCATGGCTCGAACTTTATTGTAAAGATATTTTATTGCTTTTCTAATTAGTGGGTCTTTTTGGAAGCTGTCAGATTGACATCGAGTCCGACCTAAACATCAAGCTGAGACAAAACCTGCATCCCAGCACGGCAAAACACCGTCTGCAACCGTAAGAGCCGAAATTTCGTGAATGCATGTTCCAAGCCACACAGCGCACACCGGCAGAGTTCATGTACGCGCAAAGGGTCTGTGCTGACCATACCTGCCCGGGTTCTCTGAGAGTCTTGCGTTCAGCCCACAAAACTTGAGGAACAGCAACAAAACCACGACAAACACTGTATGTTACGACTGTTGCTGCTGTGCATTGCATTCAACCCTTACAGCTGCTGTTTATGTTGCAATTGACGGTGGTCTTCTGTTCTTTTTGCGTTTGCGTCAAGGGCGCCCTAATTCAAAAACCGAGTCACTGACTCTTGAACCATAAACCCATGTTGCCGCCACTGGTGGCGGTCGCTCTTCAGCACCGGCAGTGGCGCTGGTGGCGGATTTAGGGTGGACAACTTCCAGCGTCTAGGATTTATAGGCTTTTAGGTGCTGCTGCTCGGTGCTCTGCCATCTCTTCCTCAACGCTACAGCTGCACACATGCAAGTGTAAACCTTTTGTGGAGTCTAAACAAGTAAGCTCTCGGGGCTATTTGCAGAACCGGGACAAAGGGGGAGCACAATATACCTCACAAGGAGCCCACAATTGGCCTCCCCCAGGCCAGCGACAAGCTCCATCATTTGAGGAGGCACCTCAGGTAATGTTCTCCTTTCTAGGTCCCAGATATCCCCCCCCCAGCCCTCAATTCAGAAAGGTGACTTCAGCTAACCATACCCGGAATCTATCTATAATGCCGTAGCCCAACTCTCACACCAACAGCCTCAACTCCCTTGATACTTTAGGGCGTCAGTGGGCCGCTTTGACCCGAGACCCCAAACTGTGAGCAGGACTGCAACTACGTAGACGACGACGGCTACAACGACGACGACTGGCCTGAGCATGTGGGTAGTTCCTACCACGGACCCTAATTTAAAGAACTACCCAGGCACTAAGTAACTACTACTGACGGTTTCTCGGGCGCCCGGCTCCTCTCATCTGGGAGGCGGCCAAGGCCATGGCCTCCACGGCATCTTGGTCCTCAGGAAGAGGGGGTAGCACGGTGTCCCTGTTTCGGGGTTCAGGGCTTAAGGCTTCAGTAGGGTGTAGGGTTTATGCTCTGGAAGATATTTAGTGGTTAGGGGTGTGGGATGATTTAAGCACCGAAAAATTATGAATAGGCACGTACCTCTACAAGAGCATAAGGGACAAAGTGCCACCTAATCCACCCAATGCTGAGATAGAGCCAAGCTCCTACTTCCAGTAGGATTCTCCTAAACCCTAAACCCTAACTCTGCAATCGCCCCGAAGCCCTGGACGAGACATTAAGATTTACATCACCCAGATCTACGGAATCTAGGGCTTCTTCAAGTTTGCGCAGGTCCGGATTTGCAGAGTTCCAGCTTAGGGCACGCAGGACCGAGCTCCAAACACCCTGATAACTTTTGCAAACCCTTAACTGACGAGTTTGTTGAGATAAGTACGTACGGGACTTTTGCTTGGCTCAAGGGTTCTGAAATCTCTGCGTTTAGGGGTTGGCGGTCGGATTGCTGGTGAGTCAATTACCGCTCTATCATGCTCTGTATCTACATACGAAAATGGGAGTTTCCGACAATAAGGGACCCTAATATAGTACCCTAAATAGTAGGATCCTTATTCTAAGGGCCCCGAAATAAGGTACCCCCATTTTCGGAAACTCCCAAAGCACAGCCTCTAATTCAATGAAATTTCTGTAGCCAAGCCCCAAGGCTCAAGGCCAAGTTAAAACCTAGTCGTTAAGGACGCCCGAGAAGTTCGACAATGCTTCCAATGTCAGTGTGTAACTACGGTTGAGGTACCTTCGGGTGTAAATAACTAAATAAATAAATATATATATATATATATAGATAGATATCAGGCCCCCAACACCTTCTGGGTCCTTGTCGATGTTGGCGATGACTTTGTCCGTGATCTCGGGCTTGTCAGGAAGAAGCTCCAGCAGAATGCTCTTCTGCCTGCAGTACATTCTTAAAGCCAGTATGCATCGTTGAAAGAGTTTTTGCCCAAGATGACTTTGAAACCCACAGGCTCTACAGGCCTTGGATCTCAAAGAACGGAATCTAGCGTGGAGTGCTCGAGAATGCTGCTGAAGGGTTAAAAAGGTCAAGTGCCGCTGCAAAGTTAATGGCTCAGGGTTTAGTCTGCTACCTGGTTCTAAAGCACTTCCCTCTACCAGAAAAGCTCTTCCCCCCTAAACCCCAAACCGAGGCTGTTGGTGGAGGGCGGCAACGACGGAGAGGTGGGGGGGTCGCTCTCGAGCCTTGAGCACAGGACCCCGAGCAGAGGCAGCTGAACATCTTGCAAGTTGCATAAACTTCAGGGTTTGCTTTTCTACAATACCAGAAGGTTCATAAACATGGCGGCATCCCTTTCATCGGGGACTGAGACAGGCTCTACAGTACGGCGCCCCTCTGGTATGCAAAGGTGCCAACAGCAACCGCTCAATTCAACGGCCACACCTTGCAGAACTCCCCAAAGTCTGATCCCCTAAAAACGTAATATAGAAAATTTAAGAATTGCCAATGCTATCCTTGGGGTAACCCTTCTAAGCCCTCAACGCCAAAGACTCCAGAAGGTCCACATATGCTACCGTTACGAAATGAGGGCCCCAAACCCACAATCGGAATAGTCTTTCGCGGCCTACGTCCACAAATGGTAATGTGTGTGTGAACCAACAAAAGAAGATGGAAACTGGAAAACATGGCAATACGATTCCTTGGGGTCGTCCTGAACCCTTTTTTTGCATCGTCCTGAACCCTAAACCAAAAACCCCTTTTAACCCGTACTGAAGCCACTGCGTGAACTCCGAAACCCCTAAGCCCCATGTTCCTTGAAGAGTTGAACTGAAGCACTACACCCTAAAGCCCTGAAACCTGCCACCAAAGGCGAAGGCTTTTGGTGCCTGTCTGCGGCCGCCCGCAGCTTCTCGCGAGATTCCTCCACCGAAGTCAACCTCGAGGGCTTGACTAAGGCTTTTAAAGCTTGCTTAGGGTTTAGGGTTTAGGGCCGTTTAGGGTTTAGGGTTTTGGGTTTTGGGTTTAGGGGTTTAGGGTTAGCCTGCTTTTGTTGGCTTGGTGTTCCCCTAAGGGTCCAAGTACCTAATTATCATATACTCTCCCAAATAGTAACCTACATAACTACTATCCTAAACCCGAGTACCTAATTATTGGGTCCTTTGGACCCTTAGGGTTCAGGGTTTAGGGCTTTGGGATGCAAGGCTAAGCGTAAGGTGTTAGGGTGTTAGGGTTTAGATTCAGGCTTTGGGGGTTTACGGGTTCGGGGCTTTTAGGGGCTCGTTGCTAAGGGTTCAAGGGTTTGATTTAGAGCTTCGGGGGTTTTGGGTTGCAAGGTCTACCTTAACCCGGAATAACCTACCTTCTTAAGGACTCATATAAGGAAATCATAGTATACGGAGCCCTAAACCCTAAACCCTAAACCCTAAACCCCAGGGTTATGGTAGGGTTTAGGGCTCAAGGGTTCAGGCCCTGAGGCTTCGATAGAGGGGAGTTTCCGAAAATTCGGGGATCCTAATTATGGTACCATAAATAGTGGGGTCCTTTTTACAAAGGGCCCCAAAATAAGGTACCCCTAATTTTCGGGAACTCCCATTTAAAGCTCTTGGACTCTAGGGCCTTAGGGCTTGTAGGAGGGAAGGTATAGGCCAGATTGTGGGTGGTAGATGCCGTCCGTCATTTGTCGCCCTTTCCTCTTATCCCATTTTCTGGGACCCCAGATCGGTAAGGGTTCAGGATGTAGAGTTTTGGGCTTAGATATTGTGCAAATTCATACGCACACCGAAACCCTGGACACTGAAATGTAAACCATACAACCGCGGAATCCTAGACCCGAAACCCTACTTGGAGGCTCATGGGACTTAGTAAGTAAGGTTATAAGTAGGTTATAATTAGGATAACCCCACTTAGGGGACTTATAACCTCAAATATAATCTACTTACTAAGTCCCATGAGCCTCTAAGTAGACCTTAAAACCCTAAACCAGTGACCCGCTCCTACCCGGGACTCCTCCAAATGCTGGAGCACAGGATCCTAGAAAGCATGACCTGTTTGGTTTGGGGTTTTAGGGAGACTCAGTTCTCGGGAGTTCAGGGTTTAAGTGCTTCTACAGGATCGTTTTTTGTCTGGGTGCTTGTGCTTCAGGGTTCTAGGTTGAAGAAGAGGTTGCAGCTTCAGAATGTACTAGGATCAAGAATTTCTTAGGGGCTAAGGTATTTATGAGTTCGGTTCAGGGTCAGGTTGTTCAGAGTTGGCCAGTTGAATTTCACAGCTGCGGCCAAGCTGCGCACTGTTGATAATAGCCACCAGCATGTCCTGGAAGTAGGTTGTTGACTTTAAGGCTTGCATGTCTGAAATTACGGTTGGGGCTGAAGCAAGATAGACGCCGTTACTCCTCATGTCTCACGCTCCCTAACTTCACGGACGTGACACTCTCTGACGTGATGGACTCATGTACGCCGCATATGGGGTCTACTTCCGCGGAGCTTGCCGCACCATCAGTAAGGTCATGATCACTACTACTCTTATCAATGGTGGTCCTTAAGATTGTCAGTGGTGTCGCATTGCTGGCAGTAATGGATACTCCGACTCCCACAAAGGAATCGTCAACCACATTGGGAAGTTCAGAAGCAAGAAGAAAACCAAGCATACATGATTGGAAATAATGGGACCTTTGACGTAAAGACCACTTCTCCCCAAACCTACACCCTAAAGATTCCTTAAGCCACCCTTCTAGCCACCAACCAGAAGAAACCCAAAGGCCCCTTCAAGGAACCATCCGAAACCCTGTTTTGAACCCAAACTCTGCCGATCCTATGAACCATAAACCCAATCTTTTTCTGGGCCTTTAAGTAACCAGGGAGAAAAATTAAAAAGTATAAACTTTTTTTCATGGTTCCCTTTAAGAAAAATATTAAAGTATGGTACTCCAAAGCCCAATTTTTGTGCTGTAAAGCCCAATTTTTGTGCTGTAAAGCATCCGTCATGCCGCCGGCCGCCGACACGATTGCAGCCGTGGGCTGGTCCTGTAAAGGCATTTTCAGGGTGTAGGGTTTAGGGTATGTGCATGGGCTTTCTCGGTTTTTTGCTGCTTTCTAGAGGTTGCATGCGAGGTCAATCAGTCAAGTCAAATTTGGGTTTGGGAGTATCTGTCGCGGAGGGGGGGAGGGGGTAGATTGAGGATCCTACAGCCTCGAGCTCATGCCTACGACTACGAGTTTCAAGAACTCCCTTGTCTGCTGGAGATTCAGATGCTCAGCTACTGAAACTCTTGAGAAATGCTCAGACTGCTAGGGTGTGCTGTCAACATCATCCTTTTCAAAAAGCAATGATTACTGCAACTGCTGCTGCTACTGCTGGTACTGCTGCTGCCACTGCTGCTTCTGCCTCTGATCCTGGACCACGACTACGACCACGACGACCACCACCACCACCACCGCGACGACGACGATTACTACTACTGCTACGACGACGACTACTGTTAGTACTCTTGCTCGTGCTACAAGTACAACTACATAGGACGCTGACGACGACCTCAACTACGACGACGACGAGCATAACTTGTCAAGCCAACTATGGTGGCATTGACGTTGATGTTGATGATGACGATGATTTTGATGATGGCGATGACGATGATGAAGATAATGGTGATTATGATCATGATGAAGATGATGATGATCATGATGAAGATGACGATGACGATGATGATGATTGTGGGGGCTGTGGTCACGATGCTAGGCCAGACACCCATCCGGCCGCTCAGGGTGTTTCGCCTCACGCGTTGCTGGCCTTTAGAAGCACGCATGGCAGGATAACAGCTGGAGAGCAAAACGACGAGACAAGAAGAACAAACATAATGACAAACAGAGGGTTACTGTCCAGGTCCGGCTTTCGCATGGGGCTCAAGAGAAGCGGCAACATGCTTGGCCATACGAGCCTTATCCGCTCATAGCACAAAATGCTTGCCCCCACCCCATCTACACACACACACTGAGTTTCATCAAACTCCTAAGCCCGACCTAAGCAGGTGTTCACATCTATGTTGATAGCACAGTGACAGGTTGGGTTTCTGCAGGGACAAGCATTCGCACAACTTCCGAAAATATTTTTTTGCTAGCCGCCTTGAACACCATACCCAACAATGGCATCAACGAACCCAGTGTTCGGCGGAGAAGCCTTGCCGGACGAAGCATTGCTCTTGGACTCTGCGATGAGCAGGTCGCCGCAAATCTTATACCTGAGAACCCTAACCCTAACCCTAAACCCAGAACCCTGTACATCCTAATGCCACTTTGCCCGTGGACATGCCTAAAATTTCTCTTATGCAACATGTGCTTGCGTGCTCGGTGAGAAACCCTAATCCCCAGCCCCCACCGAGCTGTGGGGTCGTTGGCTCCGGGCTTCCGCTCAATTCGGCGGCGGCCAATGTTTGGAAATTGCGTATGACGGTTTAGGGCTTACAGCTTTGTTTTTAAAAGGAGTCTTAATAATTAGAAACGGGCTCTGGGGTACACGGTTTTAGTTTTTCAGGCCCCTTAGGGTTCATTAGGCTTGTCCGGTTTACAGGCCCCCAACCCTGAACCCAACTGCAGCAACGCCACCACAGCCCACAAGAGAAGCTAAAAGGTCCTGCGAGTTGCCGCCTTGTTTTTTGCAACCCTAAACACTAAACGCGAGCTCTCGGACACCTTTCACAAACATTTCCAACTCCATTCTTCCAAGGAGTCGGTACCTTTAAACCATATTATGGGGTTTCCGAAATTAGGGGATCCTAATATAGTACCCTAAATAGTAGGATCCCTATTATAAGGACGCCAAAAGAAGGTACCCCTAATTTCCGGAAACTCCCATTTAGACCTTGACCGATTGAGGTCTGGAGTTTAGGGGTTTCGGATGGTTTATGGTTTAAACAGGTAGTGCGGTCTAACTAGGGTTTAGGCATCCTTGACTGAAAGATTTCGGTGTTCCGGGCTGCTGTCGTGAGTTAGGATCTGAGTTTGGGTCTGGGATGTTCTTATTGGGCGCATACCTTCCATCCGAAGCATGAGCTCTAACCCCAGCTCACTAGAATGAACGACGGAAAAAGTTTGCGATCTGAAAGCCCTAAAACCAAGGACAGCTTCCACACCGGCCACGAAAATGCTCCAAGATCCCCAGAAGAAACCTCAAGTATCCTCAAACCAAGCAAACAAATGCACATTCAGAAAAAAACTACGGACTCTTCTGCGAAACACCAAAGACCCCGAAGTAACGTACACAGTAAATGGGCCTTGATAGTTGGAATAGGGTTTCTTGTGTTTACCATCGTTTGTTCAACGAGACCCAAAGGGATAATACTGATAAGTATTGAGGTGGCTACATTACCCTCTTTGCCGAACCTCTAGTCTTTCGCCCCGAAAATTTCGCTATAACCCTCAAAACCCTAAAGCTTAAATCCCAAGCAAACCCCGCAAAGTCTTTGGCTCAAGCCGCAGCTCCGCGTTGTTGAGAGACGCGCCGCCGAACTTGTGGACTCCCCACTGAACGCCGAGGTTGCGCCACGACTGGGCCAGGTTGGGGCGTAATTAGAATAGGGTTTGGGGTATATAAACTATACCTATATATAATAAGGTCCCCCAAAATAGTGATGGTTTATGAATAGGGTTTGGAGTATATTATACTATACCTATAATAAGGAACCCCCAAAATAGTATTGGTAATTATTTAGGCCCCTATATTGGGGTTTATAGGGTTTAGGGTTTCCTTTCGGCGCTCACACTCGGACAAGCCAGGCGAGATTATTGGTTGAGGTGAGACACTTTCAAAGATGTCCGGTTTACACTCTCGCCCTCGGACTCGCCAGACGAGGGAGGGTTTATGGCTTAGGGCTTAGAGCATTTTATAACACCATCTGCGGGGTGTAGCGGAGCCAAGGGGCTCACAAATCAGTAGTCTATATTTATGCGTCTCTACCCGCAATTCTTGTGGTCGTGTCTACCCACTCTGCGCTCTCTTGCATATAACCTGCGACGATGTGCATGTCAAGCGTAAGCAGAAAGCTAACAGGCGCATGCCAAGGACGTTCATCACCTTTGCCTAGCATCACCCTTCTAAAATCCAAAGCCCTGAGCGCGAGAAAAGTCAAAATCTCTCCTTCTCCGCTTTACCCCAAAACAACCCTCAACTCTGAACCCCGGCCCCCTGAACCCTAAACCAACAACCATAAACCTCTAGACTCTAGACCAAAAACCCTCAACATTCCCCCTAACTTTAGGGTTTAGGGGTTTAGGGTTCTAACTCCCCCGAACCCTAAGCTGTCGTTTCAAGCCGGACCTGCACCGCCACTTCCGGTCGCTCGACTGAAGCGACCACCCGAAGCGGGGTCTTCGGGCCCTTCCTGCAGCATGTTGAGCAGGACAAGGCTTAGGAGTAACCCCTTTATAATAAGGGTTTCCCTTTTTGATACTATTTGGTTTCTAATAAGGGGACCCTAAACTAAAAAGGGCAAAAGGGTAGTACTCAGGAACCTACAGGCTTAGGGTTTAGGGGTTCGGGTTGGTTTAGGGGTTAAGAGAGGTTCGGGTTTCGCGCTCACACTCGGACCAGCCAGGAGAGGTTCTTGGTGCGTGGTCGGTTGAGGTGAAACACTTCCAAAAATATTCGGGGGTTTAGGGTTTAGGATGCTTTAGGCCGCCCCTTTAGGCATGTGTAGGATCTGGGGTCCAGGGTTTTGTTTTCCTCACCACTTATGCAGAAAAAATACTCCAAAATGTTCGAGCTTGACTGTCGCATGTCCCAAGTAAGGAATCCCGACCTTCTGCTCAAAAGGGGTTTAGGGCATTTACGCTCTCACAACTCGGACAAGCCAGGCGAGGATCCATAGGTGCGGGTCGGCATGAAACTGGAACTAGGCAATTTAGGGCTTCCCCTTTCCCTGGACAGATCTCTTATGATCCTTCGCAATGGGCAATTAAACTCTTATAACCGGCCTTACAGGGATCTAGTACAGTAGAAGCCAGAAAGTTGGAACATCATTATCCTCATGTCCTTAAGGTAAAGTATAAGGGATCCTAGCACCAATCCTCCTAAAGCCATGTTCCAACTTTCTGGGGTTCACTGTAACATCCCAAAGCTCTAGAAATCGAGGCCTTTGCACATCCACCATGGCATCTCTAAATTCCCTGCGGAAACTTGCTTGGAATGTCGGCGCCTTATAAGTAGAATATGAAGTAGGGTTTGGGGTATTTATATACGTGGATAATGGGTATTTATATACGTGGATAATATTGCTGATTATTCAGGCCTTATAATACCAGAATACTGCAAAGGCCTTGCAGAAGCCCGGCGTGCGCCCACGCAGCCAGTGACAGCCAGGGCGGCAGCGGTTGCAGCGCACCCAGCGTCTGAAAGAGAAATGAGAAAGTAGCTTTGGGTAGCAAAGCTTCGTGCGTATAGTCTCTATATTACGAGCTATTTCTTCCATAATGAAATTACAGTATTATGGGCCCAAAACCAATTCTCTAGACGCTTGCAAGATGCACAAGACATCATCTGCTGTACTCGCCTCAGACTTCTGCCCGCATGGCCCCAAAATCCTATTGAAAATTGTTGAGGCCCCTATCTCTTGAAAAGAGGGTTAGGGTGCCCCGTGGCAGGATCCGGGTTTTGAGCTTGCACCGAAATGTAGGGGCCTTAATAATTAGAATGGTGGCTGGGCTCCTTTATAGTATACTCAGAAAGAGGAACCCAGGAATGATGGTGGTAATTATTTAAGCCTCTATATTCGACCCGAACGGTATCAGGCAAGGGCACCGACATGAATTTTTAAGGTCTTGGGTGTTCACAAATTTACATACTTCGCCCCAAACCCTCTGCCCTAAACCGAAGAAGTTATCCGACATCCCGAAACCCTTAATTCTGAAATCACCGAGCTTCAACCTCCCATGGAGTCTTACCGTCTCATGCGGTGAGGAAGCCATTCGCACATAGGGCCTGGCCTTTTTGAATCAAGCTCCAGTGTTGAGACAATGCCTCACATGCAATGGAATGGTCCCCGTAAACTCTACACCATCCATCGAGGAATAGCGCAAATATGGAACTTGCGAATTGGGGCTAAGAGTTCTCAGAACCCGCTTGCAAGTTCATGGGCGTTGAAAGCCATATGAGTTCGATCATGCACAACAGATACTCGATAAAGCAACGAAATCCTGAAGCCCCTTTCAACTCGTCTGTAAGCACACCCTCCTGATACCAAACGAATCCCCTTCACCCCCTCCCCCCTTTCCCCGGAAACCCCCAAACCTCAAACCGTAAACCCTCAACCCTACACCCTGAACCCCTAAACCTCAAACCATAAACCTCAAAACAGTAAACCCTCAACCCTAAACCCCCTCTCCCCCAAGGCCCAAAGCCTAAAACCCTAACCCCTAAAACCCTAAATCCTCAACCCTAAACCCCTAAAACCCCAGACCCCTAAAACCTCATACTAAAGGGGCCTTAATAATTAGAATAGGGTTTGGGGATACTTATAATAAGGAACCTCCAAAGTAATATAGGTAATTATCAAGGCCCCTAATATAGAACCCCTCTTCTAGATCCCTTATAGACCCCTTTAAGGATCCCTTTGAAGGGAACCCGAGGTCCTAGGTAATTATCAAGGCCCCTATAGTACCCTAAACCCAAAACCCTAAAACCCTAAACCCTAAACCCCTAAACCCTAAACCCCTAAACCCTAAACCCTAAGCCCTAAACCCTTATAGTACGCCCGATGGGCCTTGAGAAGTGGCGGCCTTTGGAGCTTTCGGGGCTTTTGGCAACGAGGCCACTCCACGCAAAGCCGCTCCTTCCGGGGACGATTTTGTATGGGAAATTTAGGGTTTGGGGGGTTTAGGGTTTAGGGGTTTAGGGTTTGAGGGGTGGTTTTGGGTTTAGGGTTTGGGATCTCATTTCAACAATTCTTCGGGTTTGGGGCTTCCTCATTCTATCTGTCGAGTCGTTTATGTATTTACTATCTGTGTTCTGGGTTGCGGTTTCGTTCGTAGGGTTTGCGGCTCAAGGTCGTCTCTGGCTTGGAGAGTTTAGGCTTTCCAACGGTTTAGGTGAAGGTCTCGAGGTCTTTCTGCCAAGGCTACTCAATTATTCCTGCTAGTTTAGCTGGTGCTGTGTTGCACGAGGCTTGCATGTGTCACGAATGGTATGTTGATTGCCTGCTACGGTTGTCGGGATAGCTATTGCAGACCTTTATCTTGATGTCTACTATGGCGTCGAGTGTTGAAGTTGCTTATCTGGAACCATTGTGGTGGGTGAGGTTGCTGTTCATGTTCGTGGTTGCAAGCAGAACAAGGAGGGAGCTCGAACGTCTGTCGAAAGAGATGCTGAAAAAACATCCGGTGGGGTGGCAGAGGGTGCTATTAGGGTGCTATGAAAGCTTGACCGGGGCGTCTAGGGGGTGCAGTCCGAGAGCTAATTACTCCGAATTTCAGCTTTGTCTTGGTTCCTTTACCAGGAAAACTTCGAATCTGCGCCTCGGAGAACTTTCAAGACTCCGGGGGTTAGATTGCAGCACTTCGGCGAAAGTTTTCAGGATCGAGACGACATCGGGGGCAGCTGTGAGCTTAGCACAAAGAAGATAGGGTGTAGGATTTGCGATCGCAGGGAGCTTCTACCGGGGTCCTCGGCATGCCAGGAACCAAGTCCGTCTACTCCAAACACAAGAACCCCACGTGTTATCATACTGTTGGGGCAAAAACAAGCCTACCCAACGACTTCATCCCTCAATCAGGCAGGCCTAACGCTGTTGCATCGCTATGCACCCGAAACCCTGCAGGAATGTGAAGCACTGCTTACTCATCTCGTTCAGTACACCCCGAGGAAATCCGAGTCCTACTACAGGGGTCTTGCCAGTGGTTAGACTAGGGTGTTGGGAGGGTTCGTGCTGTAAATATATTTCCGGAACCCTACGGGATAGTATTACTAATTACTCAGATCCTTACATTTTAACAATTGGCATTTAAATCGAAGGCTCTTTGTGTCGCCGGCTCAGCCGGCGCGAGCGCGAAAGCGGCAGCCATGATTCTCACAAAAATACCTGGAGCAATTTCCCGCAGTTTTGCAGGGTTTGTCGGGTTCCGTAGGGTTGACATAGGCTACGATCAACTTTCAGGGATAATCCCAACCCTGCCAGTTTCGCCCCGTGGTTGTAGGATGGTATGGGGAGGCTTCGGGTGCGCGATTTTAAAGTTTGGAGTCTAAGGCTGTCGAATTGCTAACACCGGTGCCGTGCGAGGTAAGGGCCGCAGAATCTGGGGTTTCGTGCTTTGGGAGATTTAGGGCATTTAGGGCTCTGCAGAAGCACTTAGACTTATCTACTTACTGTCACTGCCGGTATGGATATCACGGCTCTTCCTTTCCTCGTTGTGACTGTGTCAGTACAGTACCGATCCGACCCTTCATTATAGTGAAGTTCGGCGACATGGGAATTTCCGAAAATCGGGCAGCGCTCGGTCCCGAGCGCTTGCGTCCTGTGAGTTCTCGGCGTAGCCGAGTATGGCCATCTAGCTATGCGTAAGCAAAAGCCACGACGCTTAGTGCCGCCGACCTGCTTCATCGGACCCTCGCTTTTCCATTGGGCCGTGCGGGCCCTCGCCCGGAGGCCTTTCGGAACGGGAACGGGTTTCACAGCCATTCCCCAGGCTATGGCGGGTTTCGGTGGCCGCCGTGGACGACCCAGGAGGCCAGCCGGCGAGCATCATGAGCACTCGGGCGCCCGCAACAGACTCTGCGGCGCGAGGCGATGTTTTGCCAGTTTTTGAGTGGGTTTCGGAAGCCCCCAAAGGGCGCGCATCATCAGCATCAGCGGGGTCCGGCGGAGGGGGCCAGGCTTCTACCTGTGCTGCCCGCCCGTGGGCGCAGCCCCTAGAATAGGGGACCCCATAGCACCGTAAATAGTAGGATCCTTATTATAAGGATGCCCAAATAAGGTACTCCCTAATTTTTGCAAACTCCCATATGATCGTTTCAGTGTTCAAGGTTTAGGCTTCGGAGTCCCACGGCCATCTTGGTACCTAGGATGTAACGAAACGTAAACCCTGGTTTTCCTTACATCCCGGCTATGACGTCCTTGAATCAACCGTTCAGAAACATTCTCCCCAAAGCCAAAACCCTAAACCCTAATGGCTCTAAACCCTAATAAACCCTAAACCGTTCAGAAACATACTGCTAAATTGCAAAGCCCTCTCCGAATACAGGGGCCTTTATAATTAGAATAGGGTTTTGGGGTTCCTTATGATAACTATAGTATAATATACCCCAAACCCATTTCTAACTAGTAGGGCACCTTTAGTAGCTGCCGACTTGGAGAAGCAGCACTTGCTTTGGCCCAGGTGCCCTGAAAGCAAAGCCAGACAAAACTCAGGGAAATCCAGTTCTTTGGGTTTAGGGTTTTAGGGTTTAGGGTTTTTTTTCCCTAAACCCTAAAAGGGTTTTAGGGTTGAGGGTTTAGCTGCAACCTAAACCCCTAAACCCTGAAGCTTGATACATCCTCAAAAGGCCCCAAAATAACCCAATCGAGACCTTAAACCCCTAAACGCTTTCAGGTGACACGAAGCTAAAGTCCAAGAGTGTATAGAGCAGTGGAAGCACCTTTACGACTTCACCGTCCAATGAATCCAATGGCATGTTAACAGAGAAACACATCGTGACTCTTTATACTCATAGGATTTCACCTCACCTCATATGAATGCTTCCAGCCTTCGAGTGTCAGAAATCGGGACCTGAACAGCCAGAAGCAAACCCTAAACCACCAAGACATGAATCCTGAACCCTAAACCCAACACGAGACCCCGAAGGTGCGGACCCCAAGTCAAAAACCACGGCAATCAGCATACACTCTGTAACTGTTTAATAATGTTCAGCCTCATCAATAATTAATAATGCCAAAGATCAGCTGAATACGACGACGACGAGGACGACGACGACGACTACTACTACTGATAATGTAGCCGCAGTACTGACAACAATAGTCATGATAAACTGCTGCCAGGGTACTGGAGGCCCTTCGAGCAGCGGCTTTTCTTCGAACCAAAACAGCTGAAATGGGATTGGGCTGTTGACTTAGCTTGGCCGACTTCTGAACCCCTCTAAAAAGTTAAACTTTTAGCTTGCTTATTATAGTTCATAGAGAAACCAAAAAGTTAAAGTCCTAAGAGCCAACCAGAAGAACGCCAAGTTAGATTCGGGGCCTTCATGATTAGGGTAGGGCCTGGGTTCTGAGCGGTCTGTTCTACAAACACCCCTTATATAGCCTTCAGGCTTGGACGAGGCGGACCCGATGGCTTCAACTCTGGGCTTAGAGTTCGGATTTTCAGGTTTACCGTTTGGGGTTTAGGCTTCAGGGGTCTAGAATTAGGGTGGTTTAGGTTTGTTTAGGCTTTGGGGCTTGGGGTTTCGGGTTTTGGGCTTGGGATCTGGAGCTTCGGGTATTTGGTGCAAGGCCTGAGGTTGGCGCTGGGGTGGAAGCCTTCGGGTTTTGTGCAGGGGCCCTTTAGGGTTTAGGGTTTTTTTCCCTCCTACAGGGTTTAGGGAAAAAACAGGGTTTAGGGTTTAGGATTTAGGGTTTAGGGTTTAGGGGCCCTTTAGGGGGCTGGGAGTCTGAGACTTTGGAAAATGGGGCCCGACCTTGGAGCAAAGTCTGTTGGGGAGATGCTATGTGGGTTGTAGTTTGGGGGCAAACAATGAAACCCTAAAGACTTAAACAGCTGGTGATCTCAAGTCTGCATTCGGATTTCGTATTCCTCCTGCAGCATTTAAGGGTTTAGCGTTTGACTTCTTACTTAAAGGCTCATGGGACTTAGTAAGTAAGGTTATAAGTAGGTTATAGTTAGGATAACACCACTTAGGGGACTTATAACCCCAATTATAATCTACTTACTAAGTCCCATGAGCCTCTAAGTAGGCTATGGTTGAGCGTAGTGTTCAGCTTTATCACGAGAAATCCAGACCTCAGCCCGAAAGACTAAACCTGGCAACGATATGCTGGAGGACCATAGGGGCCTCTAGTAATTAGAATGGGGTTTTGGGGTGTAGTATGGCATAAGAATCACAAAGAAGCCTCAGGCATGCTTTCTGGCAATTTTTGAACTTCTACATTACGCGACCGAATAGCACTGCAAGACGATAGAACATCAAGGGCAAGGGCCCGGGCAGCTGGGTTCAGCCAGCTGCAAAGCATGTCGCCAGAATCGCAAGGCGGACACAACTCCAGCTCCAACCTTCCAAACTGAGGGCGTTTGAGGGTGTTGGAGTCAGGATGCTTGAAGGTGTAAGGGATGTCGTAAACCAGCAGCACCAGAAGTCCTTCAAAAAATGACTACAGTGTGTGAGTGTGTGTTGTGAAGAAGAAGTTGAACAATCATTTTCCTCCGTCCCGTTACACAACTCGCAATAGTAGAACTAGAACCAGAAGAAGAAGTAGTACTCGTGGCAGCTAGCACTACTTAGTACTAGTTCTAGTGCTTTACTGCTAAGTACTGGTAGCGGTACTGGTACTAGTGCCAGTACCTGTACCAGTGACAGTACTCTTACGCGTACTGGTACTATTGCTAGTACTGGTACTAGTCCGGGTACCAGTACCAGTGCCGGCACCAGCACGGGTCCAGTAGGTGGAAGTAGTAGTAGTTGTACTAATAATAGTAGCAGCAGCAGTAGTAGTCGTCGTAGTAGTACTTAGTAAGTAGTATGGTAGTAGCAGTAGTAGCAGCAGCAGCAGCAGCAGGAGCAGTAGCAGTAGCAATAGCAGTAGCAGCAGCAGCAGAAGCAGGAGCAGTAGCAGTAGCAGGAGCGGTAGCAGTAGCAGCAGCAGCAGCAGGAGCAGTAGCAGTAGCAGTAGCAGTAGCACTAGCGGTAGCGGTAGCAGTAGCAGTAGCAGTAGTGGTAGCAGTAGCAGCAGCAGCAGCAGTGGCAGTGGCAGTGGCAGTGGCAGTGGCAGTGGCAGTGGCAGTGGCAGTGGCAGNAGTAGCACTAGCACTAGCACTAGCACTAGCACTAGCACTAGTACTAGTACTAGTACTAGTACTAGTACTAGTACTAGCACCCGTCGCAGTCTTCGTAGCCGACACGGTCGTCGCGTGCTGTTGCCGTCGTCGTCGCCGTAACAGCAGCTGAAGAAAGGCACTCGCGGCACAAGCAGTAGCATAGTCGTCGTGGTCACAATACTTGCAGCCGGACCATGTGCCAACGAGGCACCTCCCCGCATTGTAGGTGGAAGCTGAGTAGAGATCTTCAGCAGACACGGCCGAACCGGCATCCGTGGCAAAGTCCTGAGCTTTGCTGGAGCATCGGTTTCAGAGTTCAGGGGCTATGGCTCGCGGGGCTCCGTTTATTATACTACTATGATACTACTATATTTTGATATTGTTAAGATACGAAGAGAACACGAATATATTACTCCCTTACGTTTGGTATTAGGAGCTTGGTCTGTCAGTCTCAAGCGAAGGTCATGGGCCAAGAATAAGCAGGTCTGCTCCGAGCAACTCCGAGATCGACATCCGAATGTCATTTGTTGGTATGTGGGGGTTCCTTATTATTTTTTTAGTATAATATATCCGCCCAAACCCTATTCTAATTATTATGACACATCGTGCTTCTACTAGTGCCATCACTATTGCTATTCCTTCACTAGCACTACTACTGTCGTAGATTTTCGTTTTCTTGCAATCAACTCCCTTTGCTGGTCCAAGGGGCCGTCTTTGGAAGCAGCCTGGCATGATACTCTGGGCTCCGACTTTTGTAAACCTCAAACAAAAGCCCCTATACAGCCGTTGCAAAAACTCCGTGGATCACAATAGTTTAAAGGTTTAAGGTGCGTTTTCCGGCTCAGGGTTTGATACACTTCTCGATTTGATTCAGGGCTTAGAGTTTCAGGTCTTCGTGTTAAGAGACCGACCCAGAAGAAGAGGCGGCATCTTGTAGCTTTAAGACCGGTGTCTTCGGGTTGGGGCTCGTGATATAGCTAAGTATACTATGTCAGAATATGATAACTGTAATACACGATCGATCAACGTGGCCATTTAGGATTCCTAGGCTCTACTCAACCCGAACATTGCAGGCGAATGTCAATAACGTTGTGGCATCGCTTTAACGTCCTTACACAAGTTTTCGGCAGCCCCAGACCAAAGACCTTATAACCGCTGGCCTAACCGCTATAGTCGCTAAAAGCCCGAACCCTTAGCATCATGCCAGTTCCGAAACCCTGCATTGCCCTGAGAGCACGCTGAGGTGTCATGCATCCTCGAGGCAGAACAGCGAACAATAATATCACGATAGGGTTCTCGGGGAAGTACCCAGATGATTCCAATGCTGGGCATGTTCCAAACCTTGCCCAAATTTTCGACCAGTTTTGGCTTTGCCTGGCTGCCTGCTGCCAGCCAGTTAGCCTGCCACAGCAACATCACTTGGAAACTTGGGGGGAGTTTGAAGCCGACTTGCTTTCGGATGCAAGGTCTGGAACTCTTGAAAGTAAACCTCTTGAGATTCCCTGCAAACTCGTCCTTCACTGCAGCTATCTTCCCCTGTTCGGTGTCTTCGGGAACCACAAAATCTCTAACATGCTCACCCATCGACGAACTTCAGTACGTACGGGTTTGGGGGCATCACAGATGACGGATAACTTTGGTCTAGAATCTATGCGCTCGTCGGGTGCTATGTACTGCCGTGAACCGGAACTCTACACAAAGATGGTTCTACCTTGACAGACAGACTTCCTCACCTCGCCGCACCTGTGCCTCGAGTCTTCAAAAGGCTCAGACTTGGCTAAGACCTGTACAGACCTGATCTTCGGGTCTCTGGCAGAGGCTGTCTGGTGCTTAGTAGTTAATGGGGGAATGGATCCCTATGACAGTCCCTTAAGGTCCCTTTTTGTGGTCCCAATAACCCATTCCCCCCATTCCCTACGAAGAACCAGACAGAGGGGTTTCAACCTTTTTTCCATCACCACCTCTCCGGTCACTCGGGACAAGGCCTGCCAGTCGAGCCCCTTGGCTCCAAGGTTTAGGCCGTAGGGTTATACTATACCTGGACCCCAAATAACCCACCTTTTTAGGGTTCCCTAATATGATTTCTTTAGATGAGTCTTTAAAACGGCAGGTTATTTGGGGTTAAGGTAAGGGCTAAGATGGCCAAAAATAAGCCCTGCACCCTAAATCCTAAAAAACTACACCGTCAGTACTGTGCAAATCTTAAACCCTGAAATCTCATAAAATCATATATTACTCTTCCAACCCCCTATAGACCTATAGTGGCCTTAATAAACAATTAGAATAAGGTTGAAATTTTACTATAGTTATAATAAGGCCCCTGTATTCACCCAAAACGTTTCCGGGGCCTCAAGGCTTCCAGCTGCAGCTGTCGAAGGCAGCGCCAGGGAGTTCCCTGCACTTCCACGGACATGAAGTAAAGGGCTTTCAAGTTTCGGGTTTAGGGATCGTAATAGTCACATCAAGATCCGGGGGTACATTGTAGTTCAATCATAATCAGCAGCCCTAGGCGAGAGTGTGACTAGTCGTCCATCATAATCTAGAGATTTTCCGTCTCAGCTTGCATAATCAAGGCACCGCCTAAAGGACACCAAGCATCTCTGTGCTTCTGTGTCTGTCCGTGTGGGTGTGCATGTGTATACATATACACAGAATCTCTGAAGGTATATGCATATAACTGCATATATACATGCACGCATGCACATACTCGCATAGATTCACGAGGACATCTGTACCTGTTGGAGATGTCAAGCAATTTACATAGACATAGGTGAGCTGTTGCTGAAGGGCACCCGTCCTGCCTGTACGCGGAATATGCCAGGATCGGGACATCGAGCAGATCTCACCGTCATTTGCACATGTAAACCTCGGCTCTGAAACTAAGTCTAACGGTCATTTTGTTGGCTTAAGGGTTGAAGCTTTTTGGGTCTAGGTTCAAGCCTTCAGGTATTGGGGTTGTGAGTTTAGGGCTCTAGGCCTCGGGAAGAAAATCTGCCCTTGAGGCGGCTCGCATTGATCATTAATCAATGTAGACCCCTGGATAATACCCCACCCCTCCTTAAAATGGGATGTGATAACGATCCTAGCATCTAGGGCCTTAACCAGAGGAGGTTCATTCATCAAGGGCAGATGCGGGTTAAGGTTGAATTATGGCAGTTCCTGTCTAACGTTGTGTTACTTGTCCGGAGATATACTAAAGTTACTACAGGTTACGCAGCCGAGCAGCGGATGCGCTCATCAGCATATCCTGGCAAGCCCTCGGTTTGGCAAAGTCATCCAAAGGGACATAGACGAAGGTGAGCACAAACGCACGCACACACACAGACAGGAACATACATACACGTAAACCCCTAGGCAGAAGACACATCACGAGGAGAAGAGTGCGATATCTCCAACCCCCGGTGAGAAAGGCGGCAGCAGCTGCAAGCACAAACAAAAGCGAGATGAACGAACAAACGGATGCAACTGACAGATGGCTGAGTGCCATGCCATCGCTGCTGTCCACAGGCATGCGTCGCTCGCCTTGGCTGTGGATAATTCAGAACGGCTCGAAGCCCTATGGCAAACCCTGAACCCTAACCCAGCTCCCTGCCAAGAAACCCCACCCAGAGCCTCAGAAACGATACAACCCACGACCGAAAAGTCATCCCAAACTCTAAAACCCTACACCTAAAGCCTCAATGCCTTCTTCCCGGCAAAGCCCTGTGCCCGATAGAGCCCCCATTCGCCAAGCGTAAGCTCTGAATCCGTTCTTTTCAATGCCTGGACTGGGTTGTACTTTTGGGGCGGGCAAAAGTCTTTATGAATAGGCCCCAAAAAGTACCTCTACAGGACCATGAGGGGAAATTGCAATTTTTCCCAAAGTGCCACCTAGCGGGGAGTGATAATGTATCGCGCATTGTGCTTCAGAAGGTCCGGGCTCAAGAAGTTTGGAGAGCTAGCCATCAGGGTTTTAAGATCCAAATCTCGTCACATCGCGAACTAGGGTCTCAGTCTGGGTTTAGTTTTTTTTTTTGGGGGGGGGGGTTCAGGGTTTAGGGGTTTAGGGTTTCGGGGTCATCGCGTCTAGAGCCTCAGTGGTTGGGCTTCACTCGGTCGAAACACATACCGGGGCCCATACCGTTGCAGAAGGGTTTTGGGAAATGTTCCACCCACGTATTTAATAAAGGACACCCTAATCCCTGGACATGACCGACAACCATAACCGTAAATCAATAGGGCCTCCGACTCTCGCAACTCGCACAAGGCAGGCAAGACTTCACGACGACGGGTCCAAAACTACCGATATGGGAGTTTCCGAAAATGGGGGGTAGCTTATTTTGGGGGTCCTTATAATAAGGATTCTACTATTTAGGGTACTATATTGGGATCCCCTAATTTTGGAAACTCCCATATGTCCTTAAGCAGCTGGGACTTAGGGAGTTTGCCATGAACCTCGAGCTGGCACATCAGCAGAAGTGACAACGAGGCAAAGTTCTGGGTTATGGGTTTATGTAGGGTTTGGCGAAATCACCTAACCTGAACCTGTAAATAACATGAGAACTTGAATCTTCACGAAAAACGCCCTCAGAATCACCTCATGCAGGCCCAAACCGCTAAAACCTCAACGGATCAGGCAAAGGGCCGCGAAGTGCTACATGCACAGGCGTGCACGCTCCGCCGCGCAGCACCTTTGAACAAGGAGGCAGCAGAGTCCCCGTGGACTGCAGTAATGTAATTAGCTCCGAAGCGCAACCCCACACCCTGAACCTCAAAAGCCCGAAGCAAAACCTTCAAACCGTTAGTCTAAGCCGAGTCTAAGCCCCTCGCGCCATCAACCCATGAAGACTTGACGAACACTGCCCCCTATTCTGTCAGATGTAACAAGCCTGAACCATATATCAACGGTTTAGGGTTTAGGGTTTAGAATATCCTGAAACCCAAAGCCCGCGCGCTCTAAAAACTTTAAACCCTAAAACAGGCTCACACCCTAATTCGTAAAAACCCTCCCCAGAACTGTCCAATTTTACACCCTTTAGTGTGTCGGGGCATGAATATAATTTGAATCGGGTTTGGGGGTAAATTAAACTAGAACTATAATAAGGGACCCCGAAAACCCGATTCTAATTATTAAGGCCCCTACATTATTATAGTACCCTTACAGACTCCTTTGAAGGAACCTGATTAAACGCATTGAGACCAGCGGCTGTGCAAATGCGAGACGCCGTTACGTCTCGTAAGATATCCGAGCCAAGGCAGCTGAAGGCAGCACGGAGTCTTTGAGTTTAGAGGTTCGGCCTAGGGCTTAGGACCCTAAAAACCCAGCGTCTAAGAGCATATATAGGCTTCTGACATTGGTCTTTGCATGCTAAGCCCTGGCTGCACTTGAAATATTCGGCATGAGCACAACCCTAAACCTTAAGTCTGTGCTGACGGCTGTGTAGGCTTTACATCACGTCCTCGTCACATTGAGTATGACCAATGAGAGCTTTCATTTCAAATGGCAATGACAGCGTAATCGAAGCAGAAGCAGCAGCAACAGTACCAACAACAAAAGCAGGAACGATGAGTGAATTAAAGTTAATGAAGGGTCAGTCTCCGACCAGTACGAGCAAAGCTAAATTTAAACCAATCTTAAACTAGACCGCTGAATAAAAACTACGCCCTAACTTGAAACGGCTAGGCCCCTAATTAATGCCCCTAGCCACAAAGCCCCTAGCATTAGGACCTCCACTATAGTCCCTAAACCGTATCCTAGCTAAACATGGCATGCTTGTGAAATCTTAGACCCGGGGCTAGAGGCTCTGCACTGGGCCATGAGTCGTTGGCCGACTTCATGGCCAACTCGCCCAAACCCAGAATCTACAAAGTATAGGGTCTCAGCATACTATATAGACCTATCTACATACTTACATGCATTGGCACCTATGACTTTACATTCACGAACATGTATGTGTATATATATATTATATACACATACATACACAAAAATACATACACACGCATGCACCTCTCCATTCACCTCGGTTTAGGCTCCCGAGTTTCGTCCTGAACAACCCCCCCCCCCGGCCTGTAGAACCTTGAAAGGCCTCGAAACATCCCAATGCGAACTTTATTGAACCTGACAAGGCCATTAAACATCCCGAACATCAATCCGTTTTTGCACCCTTCAACCTGCAACCTAATCTTCAAGCTTAAGCCCTGAACCCCGAACTCCTAAAGCATAAACCGAAAATCAAAACTCCAATCCCTAAACCTGAAAACCATCAGCCCGAAAACTAGAAACCCTAAACCCTAAACCACCAGAAACCCTAAACCCTAAAACACCAGAAACCCTAAACCCTAAACCACCAGAAACCCTAAACCCTAACCTCCTGAAAATTCCCTACACCCTAGCAAGGCTCGGGGCAGCAGATGGCGCAGATGGAGCCTCGATCGTAGCTGGGCGGTGAGGCTGTCGGAGGGTTCCACGGTTTAGGGTGTAGGGTACAGAAGCCTTCACAATAATTAATTATTAGTATAATTACTATTAAGGTTTAGCACAGGGGCATTCAAAAAACCTAGAATATTACTATTAAAGCTTAGTACAGAAGCCTTCAGAATCATGAGAATCATTAGATAAAGTTTTCGAGCCGAAGATTTCAGAGGCTGCCAGCCGCAAAGTCGCCAGAGTTTGTGCAGGATAATGTAGGGGCCATAATAATTAGAATGGGGTTTTGGGGGGTCCTCCTATTCATTATAGAATGATATACACCAAAAAGGATAGAGGCGCTTCTTAGGGGTTTTAGGATGGTTTCGGCGCTCAGACTCGGACACTCCAGGCGAGGCAGTATGAGGGTTTAGGGCTTTAGGCCGAAGAGCTTGCAGCTTCATGGTATAGAGGCGTTGATCTTTTGAATGGGGTTTTGGTGTATTTTGTGGTATAACTGCAAGGAATACGTATTCCGACCTCTATATTTCAGGGTTTTAGGCCTACTCTTGGAATTTGCGACCTGCAATCCTGCTTCCGGCCACCCCGAGCTCAGTTTGCGGGATGACTTCATGACTGGAGCTTAATTGCTCCTCTTGCCTGGGTGCCCGAAAAAAGGCACCCTAACTTCCTCGGTGACTGGTACTGCCGTGCGCCGCACTGATCGCCGCTGGCATCTTTGATGAACCTGGCCCAAAGGGTTGATCCCTTTGATTTGTGCGGGTTGATGGCGTTGTAAATGGGAATCTCTGAATTAGCGATGTTTAGTTGCGTTGTTTGGGTCTCGCACGAGGCTAGGATGCGGGCTTGCTACAACTGTTGCGAAAGTTTTGGCTAAGGTCTCGCATAGGAATTTACGGGGTGAAGGGTTTTACTTGTGGCGTCGTCACGCTTCCCTAAAACCCAAACCCAGAGAACACTAAACTTCATTGAACCTTCGCAACTGCTGGCGACATCTTGCTGAGGCATGATGTCTAAGAGCTTGTGTTAGGCCTTAAACCTCTGGGCCCCACTTTGTTTAATTGAGGCTTCCATGGCAAGCTGAGGTGCATACCATCAAAACACAAGCCCAAAATCTCCAAAAGACTCTAAGCCCAACCCTGGGCCCTACAAACTTCGAACCAACACCAAGAACACAGACAGGGAGGGTTTAGGGCTTAGGGACACAGACCTCAAAGCGCTGCTTTGTCGCAGCTCAGTTTTGAAGCTTTCCTTCAAGACAGAAACTTGTTGAATGCTGGGAAACCATCCCTTATGTCGAGGCTCAAACTTTGCGCAGCAAGCATAGCACGTCGCTCAACATATACAATTGTTGTTTCTATCAATATTAATGCTGCTATATGGCCTAGCCTGCTAGATGCATCTTTATCACTGTTGTGATTGCACATTGCCACTGTCATTGGACCAAGCACGTTTCACCAAGTCCAGAAAGCACACCTTTTGTGTCTCTGCAGATTAAGCGACGCAGGCATCCAGCACTCTAACGTTTAAGGTGCGCTCCAGCGCTTCCGAGATTCCCTGCACGTGAAGGCTGCCGACCACGGCAACGATGCGACGCTTGCCCTTCTGAGCGGCCCTGGCGGAATGAGACGCTTGGAGTCTTCGGGGCTGAGAGTTCAGGGTGGGGCGCTGAGATAATATGAGATATTCTAGGGGCCGAGATAATTACCAAGACTACTTTGGGGGCTCCTTATTATAAGTATAGTATTATGGGCCCCAAACCCTATTGAAGCCCCTACATTAACTTATACGTAATAGTCCCGGCTGTCTGCTATGTCGGCTGCTTATCGTTGGTCAAGCTGAGGCAACATGCATCTACCAGTCGAATCTGCATTCCTCGACCCAAAGCCCTTCAAGCCTGCGCGCTGAAACTCCCTAAAACCAAAAACCCCAAAAACAAAAAAAAAAACAAAAACCGTGAAACCCTAGACTTGTGACTTTCAGAGTCTTGGCAAACAGCCATTTCCTTGAAAAAAAAATTAAGATTTCGATACGATTTTGGTATGATTTCAAGGATCCTTCCGGTTACGATTTTGCGGGTTTGGATACGACTTTGATACGATTTCGTTACGATTTTGATATGATTCTGATACGATTTCGATACGTCTCCAGCCTCCCACAGGACTGGTTTTGATGCGTTTGCTAGGTTTTTGATATGGTTTCGGACTTGCAGCCGTGCTGCTTGCCGAGCCGTGCTTTCCCGCGTAGCCGTATTGAAATCGTATCCAGAACTGTATCAAAATCGTAAACGGGAAAAAATCTAAACCATACGAGAACCATACTATAATCATAAACATAATTCCCGGCACATACCCCTAGCTTGCCAGGTGTGATGGTCACAACCCTAGACCCTAAAACATCAGGTTGCACTCGGTTTAATATTGTATAGTGTAACATTGAACCTGGGACACAAAGACCAAAGCCCTAAACCAATCCCCTAGACCCTGAACCTTAGGCCCGAAATCCTCAGACGCTGAATCCCGACACCCTATCCTGAAGCCTAAAACAACAAACCGGCCTAGCCAAGTTGGCTGCCATGTACTCGTCTCCTTGGATGCAGCAGAAGCATCGAATGGTAGGGTTTACGTGGACCCTACAAGAGGGCACGTTGTTGTGGTTTCGATATATAGTTCCCTAAGAAGGTTCGGTATTTTGGGTTGCAGGTAGGGTTTAGGTGCAGACTTTTTTGAATATTCAGACCCCAGGAACAAATCAGCACCAAAGCACGTGCGGCAAGAGGCCACAGGGTTTAGGGCCCCTTGATTGTAGAATCGAAACCCCAGTCTGGGAGCACGTCAACTCAAATCCCAAACATCTGTTTTGCATGGATGCCCCCCAACACAGAGCAGGAGGGCACACGCGAAAGATTTTAATTTTCTTGTGGGGGGGGGGGGGGGGGGGCAAANGCATTTAATTTGCTTGTGGGGGGGGGGGGCAACATGAACATGGCAGCTTTCAGCAGCAGCAGCAGCATTACCATGACTAGACTACTGTAACGATTTCTGCTGCTGTACGAGTAGGACTACTACCACTACCAGCACGACTCGTAGTAGTAGTAGTAGTAGCAGTAGCAGTAGTAGTAGTAGTAGTAGTAGTAGTAGTAGTACTACTACTACTACTGTTAGTACTAGGACTACTATTGCTACTACTACTACGACGACGACGACTACTACTACTACTACCACTACTAGTACTCGTACTACTAATACTAATACTAGTACGACTAGTACGACTAGTACTACTACTACGTGGACTACTACTACTACTACTACTACTACTACTACTACTACTACTACTACTTCTACTACTGGTACTACTACGACTGCTGCCACCACTACTGCGACTACTACGACTACTACTACTACTGGTGCCACTACTACTACGCAATACTACGCACCCTGGCAAAGTCAGGGGGGGAGGGGGGTGGCGGAGGCGGATTCGAGCCCACCCCATAAGAGGGGGG
>BGNK01001765.1:91705-130186 GCA_003297005.1 Symbiodinium sp. clade A Y106
CCCCCAAAGTGGTATGCATCATGTTTAGGGATCGGGCAAGGGAGGGAAGGGAACCCCCCCCCTACAGAAGCATTATTACTATTATTATTATTATTATTATTATTATTATTATTATTATTATTTTCGTGCTGTCTTGACAGAAGAGAAGGAAAATAAAAATAATAATACTGGCCGGGGGGGGGGGAGCGAAAAATAAATAATAAAGGGTCTGGGGAGGCTTCCCATTATTTGTTCGCGTGCTTCCTGCAGAGCAGGCCAAGACCACCATACCTACACCTGAGGGGCCGAGTACACGAGCCCAGAAGGTTAACTTTTAAACTACAAACCCCAAAAAGCTACAGGTTATCTACCCGGCCCCTAATATACTGCTCTGTCCCTGCAGTGACGGCTAGGCTACAGGACATGTCGCTTCGACTGGCACAGGTTTTGTTGTTCTTGCGCGCTTACTGCTCTACTTCGTGTGCAGTCGTGAGGGCCACAGAACCCCAAACACTCAACCTTTAACCCTAAACCCAATGAAAATCCTAAACCCTAAGCCTTTAACCCTAAACAAAATGAAACCCTCAACCGCTCAAAAGCATTCAAAGCCCTACGCCACGAAGCTCTCGCCCACCAGGGCGGCGAAAAGCTCGGGTGCAGAGCCCTTCCCGGCAGCTTCTGATAGATTCTGCCGTCTTTAGTGGTTTAGGGTTTCCTTTGAGGGTACTTTCAGGGCTTCTAGGCAGGTTCCACAAGGGTCTGAGGGTTTTCATGTTAAGGCTTTTCGGGATAAGGGCCAGGGTTTAAGATCTTGCGAAAAGGTTTCTAACATCGCTTTCGACGGGCTTTGTTTGGGCATGAAGGGGTTGTAGGTTTGGACGGCAACCAACACCAGCTTACAAGACGAGGACGGGGACGCAGGACGATGTTAGCAGCAGCACAACCCTGAGCATCTAAATCAATGGCCTTGAATGCTCGGCGCAATCGCTTGGCAGTGGCCTGATCCGTAGCACTGTCCACCAAGGCCTGTTCCGGGTATAGGACAGGGTTGAGGGCTTTCGCACAGACCCTAAACTCGCAATCCTAAGCCCTATACACGCTAAACTCCCCAGAGGGGAAATCCTGGACTCCTAAACCCTCAGATTCCTGATGTCCTAATGCGGGATGGGCCTATGGCGGCATACAAGACCCAGAAGGTCTGGTCGCTAAGAACCCCCGCAGGGCTAAAGGTCTAGTTCGTGTAAGGTTTTGGGCTTAAGGTTTAGGGTCTAGGCTTAAGGGTTAACCAGCACCCCCCAAGTACCCTTGCATAGAGCCCTTCTGGTCCTTAATAGTGGGTATTTGGAGTATATTAAAGGGCACTTGGGGGTCTAGGAAGGGTGTTCCTGTGCGGATACACAAGAACTACTCTTTGTGGAACAAGGGAACTCTATCTGGATCCTCCAGCAGGTTCTCTTTGGTCACATGAGGACTGGGCTCTGGTTTAGGGTTGTGGTTTTGGGGTTTAGTTCAGTCTACTACACTTTTGAGGTGTTCGTCAGGCTTTGAGTCTTGGGTGCCCACGTAGTGACTGCGACCATTTCCCGGGCACAGAGTTCAGCTTCGAGGCTCGCAAAGGTTGGTCACACCGGCGAGGAGACGATTGGCTATCAACGGGCGACGAAAGCAGCAGGCGCCATAGGCTTGTGAACTGTGGGGTCGCTAGGCTTGGGATAGGATGGGACAGGACAGAAAGAAGAGAGGCCAGGATGACAGGATCAGGGTAGTTCTCCAAATTACGGTCGCTTTATGAATCCCCAAAATAATACGGAACCCTTTAAAAGCAGGACCCTCAAAGGGGCCCGAATTCAGGGAACTACGCATAAGCTCGATCGGCGAGGCTGGGCTAGCGCAAACCCACACCTGCAGGCCGAGGCCGCTAGTGCGCAACTCGGGCACCGAGATGGCCAAGTCCTGGGTTTCGGGATTAGGCTTAAGGGATTAGGGGTTTCGGGTTTAGTAAAGCTTTAAGAGATTAGGGGTTTCGGGTTTAGAAAAGCTTTAAGGGATTAGGGGTTTCGGGTTTAGGAAAGCTTTAAGGGATTAGGGGTTTAGGGTTTAGGAAAGTTTTTCGGTATTAGGGGTTAGGATCCTCAAATCTTCAAGAAGAACCTAGGTGTTGGCTTAATTAATAATTACCTTAAACCTGTATACCGTCGACCCTAAACCCGGAGTGGACGCCCTAGGGTGGGTCAGTCCTCTTCCAGCTGTGCAAGGTCTGATGACTGCCCCGCTTCGACCAGCCGATTCAGTGTATCCTGCTCGAGGACTACTTGGAGGCTCATGGGACTTAGTAAGTAAGGTTATAAGTAGGTTATAATTAGGATAACCCCACTTAGGGGACTTATAACCCCAATTATAATCTACTTACTAAGTCCCATGATCCTCNGAGGCTCATGGGACTTAGTAAGTAAGGTTATAAGTAGGTTATAATTAGGATAACCCCACTTAGGGGACTTATAACCCCAATTATAATCTACTTACTAAGTCCCATGATCCTCTAAGTAAGGAGGGGAAGGTTGTTTTGGTTCATGGGTTTTTGCTTCGGAGGGTTTAAGGTGTAGGCGTCGGGGCAGCCGGGCCGTGGGGAATGTAGGATCTTAGTTAACATTCAGCGAACCCGGAGGCATGTAAATGCCCTTGGAAGCAGACGGTGATACATGCAAGTGAAAGACAACATCACCGCAACGGAGGAGGAGAATAGCAGGATACTGAAAACACTGACATGAAGAAACACATTTATGGCAGTGGCAACTGTGTCAAAGGCTCGTGCTGGCCCGGAGCACTACACTCACCAAATCCTGGACCCAACCCTACACATTAAGCCCGGCACCTTATCTTACTACCCCAATAAGCCACAGAAATAAAAGGTTAAACTTTCCGACTCCTACTAAACTATAAGAACCCAAAAAGTTTAGAGGTTAGGTATTGGGAATCAAAGTTTTCCCTCACATGATTATGCGGAGGCTCTGCCGAACTCTGAGTCTGAACCAAGACTCGCCTGAAACACCAAACCCCACACCCCGAAAGACCAATAACAAAAAACACAGTTCCCAACTCGGTTTAGGGTTTAGGGTTTCCAAACCCGCATGCAGATTGCACAATTTCTCTAGGGAGCATCCTACAACACTCCCTTGCCCCATCTCGAAACTAGAAGTAGTCCTATAAAGGTTCTATCAGATGTCTCTAGTAGGATGTAGAAAGGTTTTACTGCGATTCCGAATCAGAGCCGAAGACTCTACACCGTACAGGCTCACGCCTACCCGGCAGTTAAGAGATGTCAAAAGCCTAAATCCTACACATCTACATAAGCCCTAGAAGTGTTGTCTCCGAACCGCAAACCCTGAACACACCCGGGAAGGAATATTGCATGGGTGTTTTGAGCTACGTCTGTAAGCCCCCAGGCCCCATCCTAGGCCCACCATTAACACGACTGCCAGACACAGCTGCACAACCTTAACCCGACAAACGCATGGAACCTGCGCATCCTGCCCCTGAGCTCAACACTGCACTTACCCTCAAGCCCTCATTTTTATCATAACCCCAAACCCTAAAAGGTTCGGCTCACCTGTGCCGGACGATCTCCAAGCATCACCGGAGCGCCGATCTTTCCGGCCTCCTGCGCAAAAAGAGGGGTCTGGATATAGGACTTCTAAAACCTGGGGCTTGAATTAAGGGCCTTGGCAATCAGAATCGGGCTCGGGGGGACTTGATGGTCCAAGCGGGGACCGCAAGGGTACGTATGTGCTTGCAAGTGAAAGGGAACGGGGAAGTCATGATGCTCTGGGATTTGGTGCTGTAGGCTTTAATACGGTGTAGGGTTTAGAGGTTTAGAGTTTACTGGTTTTGGAGTTTTGGGTGGAGGGGTTCAGGGGTTTAGGGCTTTTTAAGCTTTTTGCTTTTAGGATTCAGGGCTTGCGGCGTTCACTCTCGGACATGCCAGGCTTAGAGGTGAAACCTAGAGATCAGTAGAGCTGGCTGCAGTTCGGGGACTTTGAGGCCTAGGATTTGATGAAGTGGTGCTACTCTCCTGAAGGTCTTGAATTTTTTTGTAGCAGGATGACAGTCCCAAGCGGACGTAACCGTCCCAAGTGGACGTGTTTGGACAAGCAGGACGCTTTCGCCAGCCCCACATCTGGCCCACTGACTGTACAGGAGTGGCGTCTGGTGCGAAGAGGGGGAAGGCAAGGCTGCAGCCAAATATATCTATATATATATACATATAAGTATATGTGGATACATACACATACATAAAATATATATATGTATATATCTCTATCTACAAGATTTCGTAGCTTCTCGTGTATTTCACAGATCGGCTGCCAGCGATCTCAGAACGCAACCCTTGGGCCCAAGGATGCACATGGTATTGTACTGTATCATATAAGCAATAGAGGGGCCTTAATAATTTCAATAGGGTTTTGGGGCCCATTATACTATAGCGAAAGTAAGGAACCCCCAAAATAGACTACGTAATTATTGAGGCCCCCCATATTTGTCCTGAGCCCATTTCGCTAAATCCGAAGACCTAAAGGGACCTAAAGACACAGTAACCAAAATCGCTTCGAAATTAAGGCCGCTCTCAGAGCTGCAAAGCCTGGTTAGATGCCAATACGGTGTGGGGTATATGGGTTTAATATAGGGGCCCCAATAATTACCAATACTATTTTGGGGGTTCCTTACATTCATTATAGTATAATGGGCCCCAACATCCTATTCTAACTATTAAGGCCCCTATATTAGGGGTTGATACTTGTCTCACTGTAGCAGATTGACCGTCCCAAGCGGACGTGACCGTGCCAAGCGGGCGCATTTGGAAAAGGACGCTCCCACCAGCCTCACATCTGGCCCACTGACTCTGCAGGTGGCGTCTGGTGGGAAGAGGGAGTAGGCAGGATGAAATTCGTAGCTACTCCTGAAGTTCACGGGTCAAGCGCCAGCTGGCAAATTGGCCAACGATCTTTCAGCCCTTGCGTCCAAGGACTTTGGTCCCTCGGCTCTAGAGGTCCCCCAAAAACACCTGGGGATGCACATGGTACTGTACTGTAGCAGAAGTAGTCTGAGCCTGTGAATTGTTTGTCTGGAGGCACCTGTAGTCTGAGCCTGAACCCTGAGCCCTAAATACGAAGCCGTAGAGACACAGTGACCAAATCTTTGAGAGTCGCTGCGAAACAAAGGCCGCTCTCAGGGCTGCGAGACCTAGTTAAATACCAATTCAGCAGCACTCTGCGATAGTGTCACCTGCCGTTCCTCCACCACGGCCAACACCAGCCCGCCCCGCCGCCGCCAAGGGCGCCAAGGGCTGTACGGCAAAGGGGACAAGTTTGGGCGACGCGGAACCACGTTGCCAGGCAAGCCCTGTGAAAAACGTGCCTTTGGCCACTGCACGGTGTCATCACGATGTCGGTGTCATCAGCAGAGAAGTCCACCAAGCAAATGGAGCAGCTCGCCGGGTAGCCACCCTCATCTTCCACGAAGTCCTCCGGCCGAAAGTGGATGTGCTGGAACCGCCTCGTGAGGTCGCCAGGGTCCGGGATGATTCCTGCTCGTAAAAATACACTTTTAGACTTTTAGCCTCCTTATTATGGTTCATATAGAAAGCCAAAAAGTTAAAGTCCTAAGAGCCAACCAGAAGAGCACCAAGGTTCGATACAGGAAGGGCTTCATACATTGAGAGATGATGTAAAGGACTTGCAGGAAGTAGGGTGTGAGCAACAGCAAGCAGCTCAACTGCAGTTCCTTGGAGCACTTCCCAGTCGCCGAGGAGA
This sequence comes from Symbiodinium sp. clade A Y106, assembly GCA_003297005.1. Lineage (NCBI taxonomy): Eukaryota > Dinophyceae > Suessiales > Symbiodiniaceae > Symbiodinium > Symbiodinium sp. clade A. Next base: position 97,492 of record BGNK01001765.1, read on the forward strand.
TGCAAAGGCAGACGAAAGTCAGGATCGGCCAAACTAGCTCGAAAGCCACTGCCAAAGCGACTGCCGGGGCCTTAATCACATAGAAGTAAACCAGGGCCAAACACGAACTTTCGTTTGGGCATCGGCATCGGACAGTGATCGACACCGCCAAACACCAGATGTAAAGCAAGGACACCCTGACCAGCAAGGCAATCCAAAACATGCCCGACAGCACGCCCAGAGGCTGGCCGCATGCATCATCCCAGTGGTTGAAGAAGAGGTTTAAGAAGTTCTCCATGATCGCATCGGTGATGTTCATTTTCAGGCCAGAGATCAAGTCAAAGCACCGGGTCACGGTAGTTGCGGCTATCCACAGGATCAAAACGATATGAGGCATGATAACACCAGAAAACACTGCGAACGATATCAGATTGGAGAGGCGCTCCAGGACCCAGTTTCGAAGCACCGTTCTACGTCTCGCTTCATCATTCGCCACGCCCTGCGACACGAGATCTTCCAGGCGCCGCTCTCCGACGAGCTCGGATGATAAATCCCGTGCAGCTTGGAAGGACATGGATACCTTAAACCCGTAAAGCCTAAAGCTTCACAAACCAGGGGATCCTGCCATTCAGTATTTAAGGTCAGAATTTCGGCCAACGATTTTCCTGAAACTCCACATCGCTTTTGGCTGAAGGGGTTTTTGAGAGTTTCATCACAGGTTCTAGGGTTCAAGGCTTTGGACTTGCGGCTGCAGGTCGGCTGAAGGTGTTCTGGATAAACATGCTGACCCCCAGTGGAATCTCAAGCACGGCAATTGTTTTACTCTACTTTGGAAAACACATTATCAGAACTCCGTGGCACAGAACAAGTAATTAACTTCAAATCTTGGAAGCCCACACCCAAAATCCAACAACGATCCATTGTTACTTGTTACCACTTTTTAAACCCTAAACCGCTTTGCGGTTAAAGACTGATATACTGTGCGTTTTCCGATCTGCGAGGGCTTGGACATTCGATAAACTCTCTTGAGGGCCAGAAGAGTTGAAACAAACACCCAGGCTTCGGATGTAGCGCCTCTACCCAAACTTCATTCGCAAAGGTGTTGGCGTACTGGCTGTGCACGCACCCTAATGTAGGAACCTGATTAAGAAATCCTGGGCCTATAACACCAAAATAGTAGGATTCATATTCGGAATCTTGATAAAGATGCAAGGTTTCTTAAACAGGTTCCTACATTATCCTAGACACACCTGAGCCTGTTCTGCGCTTCCCTAAACCCTAAACACTTTTGCCACTGGACTCAAGTCTAACCAGTCTACGACACCCTAAACCCCAAACCCTAAACCCTAAAGCATGGCCATGGTCTGCCAGCTTAGAGCAGCCCGCGCCTAGAAGGTCCTCGAGGTTCCACTTGAAGGCTTGAGTTAAGACTGGGCCTTAGGGGTTTAGGGTTTAGGACAGGGCCCTAATAATGAGAATAGGGCGTCAGGGTATATTAAACTACATTAAGTTACAATAAGTCATTACGGGCTAGGGAAGACTACTCTAGTTGTTAAGGCCTCCATATTCGGACTGCCAACCCTGAAAGACCTAATGACTAGAATCCGCTGCAAAGAAAAGCAATCATCCTCCCGGAGAGGCAAACCGGAGTGCATCTATCTTCAACAAGACCGGCTCCCTGTTGAGGAATTTAGTCTAAGTTATATGGGATCTATAGTTCATCATCTGGTTTACTTTAAGTTACTATAATAGAGATCTATAGTAAATAATATGGAAATATATGATCTCCTTATTATGGCAACTTGAAATAAGTTAAATCCCTTAGCAAGAAGCCAGAGAGAGGGCTCTGAAGTGCTGCGGAGCTCCCAGAAGGGTATCGGGTTTCGGATTCAGGGTTTAGGGTTTCGGGTTGAGGGTTTGGGGTTTACGGGGTTTCGGGTTTAATTAGGGGGTTTCGGTTTAAGGGATCAGGGATCAGGGTTTAGGGTTTCGGGTTTAGGGTTTGAGGTTTGGGGTTTGGGTTTAGGGTTTGGGGTTTAGGGTTTGGGGTTTAGGGTTCAGGGTTTAGGGTTCCCGGTTTAAAGGGGCCCCCTCGAATTCAACAACAGACAGTGATGGTTTGGCCCAATCACTCCTCAATCGCCGCTAGCATCTCCGACCCTGCCGGAGTGTTCAGATACCTCAGTCGGATAAGAAGGGTCTTTCTCATTTAAGAGTCTTGTGGGCTGGTAGTAAGTATAACTGCTATGGTAGTATTGCAATTACAAGGGGACTTTCAGGGGATATGACTACAGATTACGTGCCTTTTGAAAGCTACGACGGTAGCCAAGGGCCCTAACATATCCTAAACAGGAAATTTTGAGCCTCAGGTTAGAGTTACAGACCCCCACCCAAACCTGCTTTGTTGTAAGGCCCCTACAAACTCGACATATTAGGTGAACTGCCCTATTCCCCCGAACCATATGGGAGTTGCCGAAAATGGGGGGGGGTACCTTATGTTGGGGTCCAAGAAATAAGGATCCCACAAATAGGGTACTATACTAGGATCCCCCATTTTCGGAAACTCCTACACCAACCTGAAGCCGACTGTAGAAGGCAGGGCTCGCGGATCAGGGCTTTCTTGCCTCGGGTTTGTCATAAGGACCCTTAAGGGGGTAGGCGGGAGGGGGGTAGGGGGCCTTAATACCTATAATCAGGACTTAATAAGAAGTATAGTCCCCTACCAGTACCCCCTCCCCCTTGCCCCCCTAAGGGTCCCTATTAGTTTAGGCATCGGGGTTGGAGTTTGGGTGCTGTTGGAATCAACTGGCACTTCTGCTAAGGCCGCCTTGACAATCGCAAGGGCTAAGGATTTGAGGGGTTCTACAGGGGCTCTGTAACGGTTCAAAAGGACTCTATGACGGGTTCTTAAGAAGGAGAAGGTACGGTAAGGGTGCTTAGTGCCAAGCAGGGTACTAACCGGTGCGGCGCCCTGTACCCTCTTGTCATAGCCGAGATGCTTCTCAAAGGCCCGATAAATCCTGGGATTGGAGGGTTTGGGGGTTTTAGGGTCGTGCAGATTAGTGGGATTCAGGGTTCCCCCCCAAAGCGCGGAACGCAATCCTCGCCCCCCAAACCTCATCAAAACCCGAGCCACATCTTGCCAAGGGCTCAAATCCAGACCGAAACGAAGGACACCCGCCGCCAGCTGCAGCGCAGCGTCGGCAGAAGCCTTCCTCGATGGCGCGGAAACACCAAACCCTTAAAACGGTATAAACCACCGAGCCTGAACCCTAAACCCTAAAGTAGGTACTGTTATGGGGGATACTTCCTCAAATTATAATGGTAGTTCTTAATATGGAAACCCAAATTATATTCTACCGTACAGTACTCGATAGGTACTTTGGGCCCTCGTGGAAACCCTTAGTTGAAGGGCTCGGTAGTGCGTGGGGTGCCGGGATGGCCTTCAGAGTGCAGCTCTCCTCCCTTGCACTAAGGCTAAACCCTAAACCCTAAACCCTAAACCCTAAACGGCCTTAATTAGGGTGCTACAAGGGGTTCTAGAAGGGCAATTCTAAGCGATAGGGGCTTCGTGCATAATTACTTCTACATCTGCATGAGCGAAAAGACACATTGACAAGAGGCGGACGCCTCATGATGGAAAGAACAGGCCGCGATGATAACAGCAATAATGTCTAGATGCATGATCGCAGCAGTTGAAGCACAGCATTCACAAGTGTAAGGCTGGGTCTTGGTCAGAATCGCAGGTCCTGTACCAGCCATCACCACAACGGAAGTAGAACAAAACGCCAAACACATGTAAATAGCTGAAATCATAAGCAATCGGCGTGAACATAACCACTCTAGCTGAAATGCAGGAGCAGCGGCCTTGCAGTGGCGAAGAAGTCAGATGATGCCTGTGCTCAAGAGTCTGCTTGTAGGAGATCTGCAAGTTTAGTAGGGTTTAGGGTTTAGGGCTTCAAGTTCAAGGTGTGGCGTGGTGCCTGAAGTGCGGATGTGAAGTGCATCAGGCTGGGCATGAGGGCATGCGCACTGCAGCCCCTCCTCAAAAAATGGGTGTAAGGTTCAGGGATCCTACAATTTAAAGTACTAGGATCATTTCTGTTTCTGAAGCTCCCTCCTGTCTGTATAAACGAAGTCTCCCTTCCAAGTTTTTGCGCATACATGGCATGTACGTAACATGACAGTAGCGCATGGTTATTGGATGGAAGTTGGGTGGTTATTTTTTCTGTGCCAAAGACAGACTTTGTCGTCGCCAAGAATAGCACTCAGCATCGGCTTCCTCAAAATGTCTGAAAGCCAGAGCCCTTTTCTGCAAGTGAAGGGGATGGGAGGGTCAGGGTGTAGGGTTTCTGGTTCAGGGTTGCGGAGGTGGGAGGGGGAGGGGGGAAATTTGCATACTACTCCGGAACAAAATCTTCTCTTGAGGACGGGTGGCTCCCCTTGAACATGACATCCTTATCTCGGTCAACACCCGGTGCCAGTGCAAACATCTCCCAGAAAGCCCTCAATGATCTGACAAGAGAGAGCATGACTGTACTGTCGATGTGTGCAAAGGACAAAAGTGAGTCCACATGACCTATTTCAATTAGAGGTTGGAAGACAGCTGCGGGCCTTAATGTAGAGGCTTGAATAGGTCGAATAAGCAAGAATACTGATCAATAAAGCCCCCATATTGTGGTTACTATACCACAGCTATCATGAGAAACCCTAAGGACGAAGTCATCAGGCTCCGATAGTATGGAAAGCCTGGAACGGCCTCTGCCGGAGGCGGGGCCGTCGTCTTGCCACTGCGCGTGGAATTCTTGGCAAGGCCTTCACGGAGGGTTTAAGGCTTAGGGAGCCCTTTGTTTATAGCAGTCAGTTTGCGAGGTTCAGAGTCTGAAGCGCAGGGGTTGGGGGCTCAGGCACCCCCGGAAGTGCCTAAACTGAAACAACGACACCTCAGCTCCAAGCCAAACTCGGGATTCGAGGCTCATGGCTGATGGTTCCTCAACCTCAACCCGAAGCTCGGTTTCTAAAAAATCAATCATTGTGGGAAGAGCCACAGGAAACCCACAAGAGCACAAGTTCTTCTGAACACAAAACCTAGGGCTGAAGGTCAGAAGAGCGCAGCATGACAGAGTGCACAGTCGTCAGTTCAGGGTCGCATGTTCTACATTCATGCTTTTGCTTTGGGGAGAGGTGTCCGACAGAGGCAGATGATATAGTCTGGAGCAGCCCTCTAAGAGGGTCCGGGGCTCGCAGCGTGGGTGGTACGGAGAGGGTGTTTGCAGCTCTGCGAGCACATTCGCTCTTTCCGGCTCTCATGTATTTTCGGCATTCCGGCTCTCTCCGTCGCATTCTCGCGACGGTCTCGAACTTCATTTGTCAACTTCGCGTCCGAGACATTTGACCGCATCATTAGGGCCCAAAAAAGCACATAACCCTTATAACCCCCCTTATTATGAAGCAAAACAAGGTAGGGCTATCCCCCAAAAATGCTTATACTCATGTGCTTTTGGGGTCCCTAAATCATGCTACATGGTGGTTCTGGGCGGGGAGGCCAGATGTATAGATTGTATAGATCTTGCACATCATGCCCCAGAAGCCCAGAAGAGGGTCTTCGCGAGGATCCCACATCTTCTGAAAAAGGAGCCTTTATAAGTAAAGGAACCTCAAAATAGTGGTGGATAGCGTTGGTAGTTATTTCGGCCCCTATATTAGATGAAGGTCTCCGCGATGATCCCAAAATTCTCTGCTCACAGCCCCGCCTACGCGGCTCGCGTCCAATTCGACCATCACCTTAGGCCCATCACGCTTTAGGGTTTAGGGTTCGCCGTCTGCTGCGCTCAGCAAGTCCAAACAAGAGTACAGGGGACCATACTGTAGTGCTTTTAAACAAAGAGGTGTGAAGTTTCAGTCGCATTGGGGGAAACATGTTCACAGACAACTGCGAAGTGCTCCCAATCAGCGGCTAAGTTACCAAGTCGGGGGTCGCCCTTTGCACCACGCTTCGCACGACCTCGGCAGACTTGTTGCTAAGGTGCGTCACGCCCAGGACGAAGACATCACCTGAGCCAAAAAACGCAGTGCGACGTTGCAGACACAAGCTGGGCAATCTGTCCCAACAGTACCATGCATCTTCTTGGATATTCACTACAAAGGCCTCAACAAATGCTGTGTTACCACTTCCGAGTCTGAGAGGTCCTCCGATCAGCCCAAAACTTTCCAGTCTCCTAACCACACAAATCTGACCCCAACTCCGAAATTCCTAAACCACGTGACCTTTGCCACAGATCCGAAGCCCCAAATCCGAGTTGGGCACCTGTGGTGCCCTGAAGGTGCACCAAAGCGCCAGATGGACAAAGGCGGTCCTCCTGCAAAGGATGCAGAAATGCAGGCATAAGACGCGGGTACGAACATGTAAGAGAACAGCAAGGATGAGAAGACTAGACAAAAGACAAGACAACATTATATATTCAAAGCGAGATGGGAAAAACACTTTAAGATAGCAGGAGATGCAAAAACGCACCGTAAAGGTATAGGTACTGGCAAAGGTACAGGTATGATATAGTATATGTAAGCAAAAGATAAACTAAAGTAGGATGATAATAAGGAAGTTTAACCATTTCAAGATAGAGTGAGATGCAAAACGAGACAAAAATCACAGGATCAGGTTTGACAACATGTAAGAATAGAAAATACAAGACAGATGCGAGGTAAGATGAGATAAGACAAACTAAAATAAGATAAAGCATGGTACAAGTTGCGAAAGCTGTGACAATTATATGCCAGTATAAGATAACATAATATAGAATACATTACAAGATTAGCTCAGATAAGGTAAGCTAGCAACAGATACGTAAGGTAATATAACACATGCATCACAAAAAACAAACAACATACCAAAAGATAAAGCCAAACACAAAGATATATGCAGAGATGACCGGCAAGGTATTATTTTTTTGATGCATGTGTTATATTACCTTAAATATCTGTTGCTAGCTTGCCTTATCTGAGCTAATCTTGTAATGTATTCTATATTTCCCCATCTCATCTTGCCTTAGCTCATCCGGTCTTACATGATAGAATCTTATATTTTGGGTCATACCTTATTGTATACACTGGCTTATGTCCTATATCGTAGTTATCTTGTCGTAAATACTGTATACCAATACCCATAAACAATGTTAGGCTTCAGCAGTTTATAGTCAGGTGCTTCGTTCGACCCTATTGAAAGGAGAGTGAACGAAACTATGCGGCCGGTCCCCGAACGCCGCGGGCACGGGAAGTAGCAGGCCGCCGGCGACGCCGAGCAGTGCCCGGCGAAGCCTTGGAGTTCGTGTTTGCGGGTAATTTGAACGCTTTTCGGCTTTGGGGTTTGAATTAGGCTTTCGTTTGGGTTCGGGGTTGCATCAACTCTTTTTGGTTGAAGGGTTTTGGGCACTTATGCGGGTTTTTTGGCTAGGAGATGCTCACATAGGACATGCGGGTCTGGACCGCGACCCGTGACCCTGAAGCTTTGCTCGCCTACTCAGTTTTACGATGAAACCTGAACCCTACTGAACCGTCAAACCTGAAGCATGAAACTGTCAATAATACAAGTCTGAACATTTAGTGATCGTATCCCTTATGCCCTTACAGTCCCTTTGACGTATTTATACCACACTCTTTGCCCCGCAGATCCACGACAACCCTGCCGAAATTATAGGGCTTTGGGGTTTGAAGGGGGTTCATCGAAGGGCTTAAGGTTCAGCGGTTTTTGTACCCTTTCCGAATTTGGTGCCCGCAGGTCATAGCACTACGCCACGCAAGCGAAACTAAATGCATCTGCAACCGAAGTCGACCGAACCAAATATAGCTAAAATTCTTCATGTAGGGACCTTAATAATGTTATACTACAGCTATAATAAGGAACCCCAAAACCCTACTGCTAATTAGAAAGGCCCCCAGAGTAAGTGGGGATCACGGCTCTATGGTCTGGGAGTCCTTAACCGGGTGAGCTTCGCGACACTCCTTATAAAACATAATATAGGGGCCCCAAACCCTAAACCTCAAGTCCCCAAATGAACATAATATAGGGGCCTTAATAATTTGGAATAGGGTTCCTTTGAAGGGTTCCTTTAGGGGGTTCTATAAAGGTTCTCTAATATATGGGCCTTAGTCATTAGAATAGGGTTTGGGGGGCCCTTATAGTATAGGTAATTATTCAGGCCCCCACGTTAGTTTGCGTGGAGGGGCAAGGGAGGTCCTGTCCATGTGGGAGGAGTGCAGCAAGTGCAGAGCAAAGCCGCCAGCAGCAGCCAGCTGCCTCGAGATTGAAAAGCCCCACTAAACCAAAACCTCGAAAACCCTAAACTCTAAATCCTAAAAACCTAAACCATCAGTCCTGAACACTAAACAGCAAGCTGACGGGGAGACTCTTGGAAAGCTTTCGTCTCGTGCTCTGAAGGATGCGCATGACGAAGTTTGGCCTGATGGGGTTTTGTTAGGTGGCTACAAGGGAGACTATGAAGGTTTGATGTTGTCGTGGTAATCCCAGTCTCTGCCGGCTGTCGGCGGTAGTTTTAGGCCCCCCCCTTCCTCCGAAAAGAAGCGCAGGTATGAATGCCCAGCTCAAAAAGACAAGAGAAATTAAACAGTATCCTCCACTGCCACCTACCTTTATTTAGTAGCATATCGATTATAGTAGAACCCTGCCTCTGGGTCGTCGGGATGCTCCGGAGGAAAGGCCCATGGCGCCCAGGGCGGTTCACTAGGTTCTTTGTCCCGTAACTTGAGTTACCGAAATGGGGGCATTTCGACTCGCACACTCGCACGAATGCAGGCACGGCTTGACGAGGGTTGGGCTTTGGCGGCTAGAGGGGGCTACCATGGTAGGGACATGGAGCCAACAATGCCCTAAAGCCTGCTTTTACTATGGCAACTGCCTAAGAGGCCGTAGAGGTTGTGGGATCAGCAGGTTTGGGGGTCTTGGCTGCTGTTGTCCTGTTCTGGCAGGGCAAAAATTTCCCCCAAACTATAGAATCGTGAAGTTTCCTGCATGCATCTCTGAAGGCTTCGCTCGGTTTAGGGTTTAGGAGTTACGTCTTGTCTATCTTGTTTCTTCTGCAAGAATTGTGCGGCTCTTTGACTGCCTTAAGCTCGTCGAAAGCAGTGGCAAGGCCGCCGTGCAGCAGTCTGTGCAGAGGCATTCCACCTCTATTCATACGGGTGGTTGTCAAAATTAGGGTCCCTTTTTGGGTACACTAAATAATAGGTGCCGTATTATAATAGGGACCCAAAAAGGGACCATAATTTTGACAACCACGCATACGATTGTCCCAGCATCCCGATTCCTGACGTCGACTTGCAAAGAAGGAGGTGTCCAGTGCCTTCGGAGGGTTTACAGTATGCCCTTGAACATTTAGAATAGGGCCTTGGGGTATATTATGGAACCTACAAAATACAATAAGGAACCCTAGGACCCTATGGCATGAGATTAGCAATGTTTGGGGCGTCCATATCTTAACACTGCAAAATCTCGCAGGGGAAGAAGCTACGACGAAGAGCCTCCGTTCCAAAACTCGAACTTCCATGGACGACGAGGGTTCAGGGCTTCAGTTGCCATCTCGGCTCTAGGGTTTGAGGTCCCGAAAAACTGGAACTGATAGAGAAGAAGGTTCAGGGTTTCGCCAAAAGTGGGGGACGGAAACTATGTTCAGGAGCAGTCTCTCCACCCAAACAGAAGTTTGCTCATTGCTATGCTGGTATTGGTGCCATCAGTGTTGCACTTCGTGCTTTCACTGCCAAGCGTTCTTCAAGCTAACAGACATCCGTGGACCGATCTTAAGTGTGGCTTTTCTTTCAAAGCGGCCCGGTCCCGTCTTTGGTTCGGTTCGACGGTGGCCTGAAGCATCACAGGCATGCAACATGTAATCTAGGAGGTTGATAACTAGAACATGGTTTCGGGGTGTAATCTGTCATGACCATAACCATACACGGCAGTGTATAGCAATTTCAGGCTTCTGTCTTGCTTGAACATTGCAACATGGAACAGGGATTGTCAAGGATCCCACCTCTGCGTCACTCCCTGTACTCCTGCTTGAAGAACCTCAGGCGCTCGGAAGTCTGGGAGTTGGTGAACTCATGAGACGGCATGCTCTTGGGTTTTGAAGCCCAAGACTTGAAAGTGCTACCCTGAAGCCATATAAGCCCTAAACTCTAAACCTATATACTATACCGGAGCAAAGCGAAAAATCCCTGCAGTGCGGACCGGGCCCTCCTTTTGGCTTAGGGGAGAATGGTAGGGCCTGGAAGAGTTTTCAAGTGGTTGCTTGTTTTTTAAATCGCCCCTTTCCAACAGGGTTTAGGGTTCAGGGTAAAATGCAGTGTTTAGGGAACCGGAATTGTAGTGGATGTATTCAGAGCTTCAGACATTGTCATCTTCCCTTTCGTTCTTCGTTGTCAGATTTAAGCTTAGTGTGACGCCGATGCTCTGCACTTGCAATTGCGATTCCAAGCAGCAACTTCGACAAGCAGGCGGGTCAAGTCACTCCAAGGTTCGCAGAACAGCCAGGAATCGAAGGCCCTTGCAATAGGACGCCATCGTGCAGACGAGAGGCTCAGAGGACAATGCTGCAGCGGCCTCCACGCTGAGGTTCCGACCACTTGCACAACCAGTACCCCAGACCCTGCACAGGATCCTGAAACAGCTTAAATCTACGGGACGTTGATCACCCTTGCAAGCTTAATCCGCCTTTGTTCCTGACAGAATTAGGACCATGCAAAATCTACCTTTGAAAGCGTTAAGCTACTGCTGCCGCCTGCCACGATCATTACCTCAGGCGCGACTGTCCCCGCACCACCAAACCACCTGCTCCTATAGTCTCACTCCTAATCATAGTCCTGCTCGTGCTGATGCGACTATACTTTATACGATATAGTATATACCGGTATAACAGTGCCGGAACACTGCGACTACAACTACAACGACGGCGACGACGGCTACGACTTGAACCACTACTGCTACTGCTGCCAGCACGGTTCCTGCTACTGTACTGTTGCTGCTGCTGCTGCTTACAACAACTGCCAGGATTACCTTAAGCGTACGTACACTATACCTTTTACTGGGCACTGCTTGCGATGTGCTGCTCGCTGCTGTTTGGTATTTCGCGCACTAATATGCAAAATCGTGCTTTGGTGCTGTGCTACCGGTCGCATCCTTGTTCAGGGATTACGGTTGGCAAGTTTGAGTGGACGTACAAAAGCCAAACGTCCGAAGCAACGAGTTCCGCCTCTGGCCGGAGGCTTGGGTCGTGGGTCAACAAGTCACGAACGAATGCCACGAATGCCTCCGAGGCATCAATGCATGTTGGAGATTCTCGAAAGCTGCATAGAAGATCAATGGCATTAGCTGGATTCATCTTGCGAAGCGAAGTGTGGAAGGCAAGCGCAGGAATCCATAATAGGTCTGAGTAATTAGACTGGGGTTTTGGTGTATCATGCACTATGATTGTAATTCATACAGTGCTGGAACCCTAAGCAACAACAATTGTAGTTCTTCAGGCCTCTGAGCTATGTCACCTCGCCCATTGCTTTGAGATTTACGGTTGAAGATCTCCCCTAAGATTTCAACCAACAATCCCACCGACATGATATGCTGCGAGTCCTGATTTTGAAGGCATGGGTTTAAGAGCATCCGGCACTTCAAACCCAAAATCATTGCGGCTATCCTAGGGTTTAATCAACAGAGCCGCGGGCTGAGCATTCTGACGTGAGGAGCTGCTGGAGAAAACCAGGGTCCCATGGATGGACTGCCAAAAATAGGATCATTATTGGTAGGATGCCTTTGAACAGCACCCGTAATGTTGAGTCTCATGCCCTCTTAAAGCCTCAACCCTACACCCCTAAAACTTACCCAATTCCCTAAACCCTAAACCGTGGGCCCTAAACCCCACGTCCCCAGCTTGATGGCCGACTCTGGATAAGGTCGTAGGACTTTCAAGTTGATGCGCCTTTGCAGGGGGTTCTTACATACAGGATCCTGGCAATTGAAAAACCAGGGTTCCTTATGTTCTTATACGAGTTCTGAAAATCTCTAAGAACTTTTCCTCAAATATGGAGTCCTCAATGCATGGACCGCCGAATACTGAGCCCTAAACCTTCCTGAAACCAAAGTGCGACTGTCACTGCGGGACCTGATGGTCCTGCGGAGCTCGATTCTCTAGAGGCCACTGTTGAAACACATACCTTGCGGGAGTTAGGGCGCATGTCGCGGTTTAGGGGTTTCGGGCTTTGGCGTCCACAGCCAATGCTTTCGGGCCTTGAGTTTACAGGCGTTGGCCTTTGCTGAACCCGAAGCCGCCTAATATAGGCCTTAATGATTAGAATAGGGTTTTGGGGCCCATTATGCTACAATTATAATCAGGAGCCCCCACAATAGTAATTGGTAATTATGTAGGCAACTATACTAATACCCTTAAACCTTAGCCCTTCGGTCATCTGAGAAACATCATCTCTCAAGCCCTGAATCGGGTCAGGAAGGCCTGAAATTTCGAGACAGCCGTCATGTTCAATGAACTGTACAGACTACGTGTACCTCTTTTAACGAAAGTGTGCACGTACAAACTCGGATGCACATCATCACCATTACTCTCATGTGGTTGGTACCGACAGCGAGACCGCTGGATGGATGGCTGGCTGGCTGGCTGGATGGACGAATGATGGAACGATGGGAGGATAGCGGCTCGATGGATGAATTGGAGCACCTTCTGGCACTTCATGTCCCTGCATCTCGGTACCGAACATGCACGACTTCATCCCCGGGTCAGAGCCTTCGATCGTCATTGCTCTCATTTGTCGAGAAAGCCAAGATCAAGCGACTGCTGGAGTCTTAGACAACCCTGAACGTCTCCCCTAAGAGTTCTTGTTATAACCCATGTACTATAGGGGCCTAAATAATTGCCAAGACCATTTTAAAAATTTTGGGTGTTCCCAATTATAACTATAGTAGAATGGGCGCCACAACCCTATTCTAATTTTTTAACGCCCTTATTTTTTCACCGATTCTACATGACACTCGCGAAGGTGCCGCTCGGACTCCGGCGACACTGCCGCCTTGTGAACGGTTCGGGGGTGTTGAAGAGCTTTTCATTCCGTTCAAAGGATTTCAAGAGCCCTTACATCTCAGGGTTGGGGTATGGAAATCAGCGGTTGCTGGGCAAATGGCGACGGTTTGGGGGCGATTATGACAACGAAGACAGCCTCGCCTCGAACACGACTTATCTACAGTAATTACTGTAAATCCTGACTTATAGCCCCCCACCGCCTGGTCTTTTTGACACCTCTGTGGTGTGATGCCTATTACTGATTACAGTCCTTATGCTACAGTCAGGGAGAAGGTGTCCTAATCAAGAAGGGGTGTCTGAGGACCCTCAGGGTTTCGTAGGCTTCGGAGTTGCAGCTTCCTGGAGGGCCCGGAATGAACAAACACCAGAGCCCATTCCTAAACATGAATTGAATAGACATCGAATGATGGACACTAGACCCTGCAATCGTCCTGAAGCCTGAACCCTTAAGCCCCAAAGCCCGAAGGTCCCTGATCAAGCCCGTAACAAGGTCTTCTACGACCCCCTTAAAAAACTAAACCCAGTATTCCAGAGGCCTCCGGCCACATCAGCCGCTGTCCAGAGGGCATCACGAAACGCTTCTTAGCCTCCCGGCAAAGCAGCCAAATCCCAAGGCGTAGGGTGTTTGTTCGGCAGACGTGGTACATGGGGTTTTGGATCTTGGGTGTTTGGCAACTGGTGTTTTGCCTTCCGTATTCAAGAGTACCGGATACATGGCACTGATCCTGTGTGTATTTCCTGGGCTGCTGCCTGCTGTCGGAGAACCGACGACGATGGAAAGCAAAAGGCTTGGGAACAATGTGTGATGTCCTTCACCGCAACCTGAAGCCCACCCCTAGAACCCAACGCCGCGAGAAAGAAGAGAACATGATCGAAAAGTAACTTAGGGCCCAAGGTAAGTTTAGGCGGTTTATAGTTTGCAGGGTTTAGGGTTTACGGCTTTGTCCCGGAGCTCTCGAGGCTTCAGGGCCCACATAAGGGGTGTGGAGGCCCTGGCTTCATTCCGCGAGTAAGAAGCCCAGACCAGACGAGCTTCAAAGCACTGCACAACACCACTCCAGGTGTCTTTCGGGTTTATAGAGTTTCAGGATTTACAGGGCCTCCCCTGTCACTCTGCTTGCGCCTTCTCGCTAACGCGGGACAGCATGCCGACCGGAAAGTGTCCGAGGATTCTATCCTGGGGTCTCTTTGTGTCGTAGTGCAGGGTGTCGGTGTCTCGCGTCGAAAACGGGCTGATAGTTACCTGTTACCTGTCTTCATCCAAAACTGCAGCATTACATTCCAAAAACAGAACACGACGAAGAAGCCATCAGGACAGAAAGTTCAATCCGAGGAAGTCGAAAACTTAGACCTTGAGTGTTTATCATTTCGAGGTTCGGGGGCGTTTTCCTTAAGAAGCACGGTTTCCGGTGAGGCTTTAGGGTTTCAGGTTTCGACGCTCGCACTGAGACATGCCAGACGAGGTCTCCCAGTGTGCCGTCGGACAAGAAGCTGCGTGGGAAGGACTCATGTCGAAGCCACGGTTTAGGGTTTCGGGGTTTAGGGTTTAGGGCTTCCGGGGTTCGAGTTTAGGGTCACCGTTCTGCAACCCAAAATCTCGAAGAAGGCTAATAAGTCGGGGGCAGACATCGCTTCCACAAGCCAGCATATCGGAGCATCGCATCAAGGTGGCGATCCGATCAAAAGCCAAAGCAACAAACCCAAATCCAACACAGCACACTTTATAACTTTATCATCCCAGTCTCATTCCATCTGCCGAGCAAATCCACCGACGAGGGGATTGGGTTTAGGGTTCCCCCTCTGCAAAAACCTGAAACACCAGCCGGTTTAGGTGTTAGGGGCAAACATCTTAGCCTCGATAAGCCCTAAAAAACCTATTGAACCCCAACCGGTAACCTGTGTAAGCCCTCAACCCTTTTTTGCTACTGGACTCAAGTCTAGCCAGTCTACGACCTTCAGTCATCTTGACCGAGGCAAACACCCTACACCCTAAACCCGAAGCCGTAAACCCTGTGGCCTTAAACCCTGAACTCCGTAAACCCAAAACTATATTAGCCCTAATCCCTTTACCAAAAAAATATTGGCTCAACTCCAAGGGGCGATCATACCTAAGTGCTCCATGCTGGCGTGCGTGTCGAAGAGCACCTAAGACGCCAGGTCTTCATAGGATTTGATGGCTTAGTTACGGTTTTGGGGCTTCAGGGTGTTGGGGCGTTGGGGCTTCTTATTGGGTTTTAAGGCATGAGGTTTTGAGGGCCTCGGATGTTGGGGCTTCCGGGTTTTAGGGCTTACTGTAGGTTTGAAATTCTATACGGCTGTGCTAGGTCCCAAAGTGGCTGAGGGCTGCACAAGTTTCGAAGGTGTGAGGCGGGGGCGTCTTATACAGGCCTCAAATATGAGAATATGTCTTGGGGTATGTTATACTTCTAACGAACAGAAGAAAATTACTATAAGGAGCCCGAAGGAGAAGTACTGCGAATTATTCAGCCTTCTAAATCGGGGCTCAGCATTATGGATGCTTCATAAGCTTTCCCAGGCTACGACTAAGCTTCAGGCTGGATGGTCGAATGTTGTAGCATAGGGTTCTGGGGTACAGGGTGCTGTCCTGTAAGATATTTGTTTGTCAGTGTGGTAGAGCACGAGCGGGCGGGGTTTGAGGTTTTACGAGATGCGGCTTCCCAAAAAATGGGGGGAACAAGGACTGCTATGGTTGATGACATAAATCCCGCATTACCTTAATGGCGCTAGACTATGAGAATTACGGCATCTTCCTTATTATGGGTAATGCAGGATTCAAATCATCAACCCTATCGTTGCAAACTCAGCTTCGGAGCCTGAAGCTGGGGGGCGTCTTACATGAACGAACTCGAGGAGTTGATGCGTCGAGTTTCGACAACAACTTGGACGACGGCTTAAGGGTTTAGGGTTTAGGGGTCTAGGGTTTAAAAGAAGGTAGCCGTTTAACGCCGTTTGATTGTCGACCCTTTGGAACCCTCGCTGGACAGTCGCAGCCACTTGGCAAGCAAATCTTCGATCAAAGGTTCAACTCAGGACACCCAAGCAAACTAGCCCGCAAATCTTCATCATGCTTTCGCCTCTGCCATTGCTGTTCCTGTTGTGGCCTCGGAATGCGATTAAAACAATGAGTGCATATGTGTGGCACCGCTCTGATCGCGAGTACAAGCCTGGTAGTCTTGTCCTTCGCACTGCTACCTATAAGCCCCTCTGCATTCACGGGCACATTGCCAGTGTAGAGCTCAAAGAGGATGCAGCCTAAACTCCAGATGTCCGCTTTCTCGCTCCAGCCGATCTGCAGAATCCTCGAAAATCGGGGTTGAAGTCGCCATGTAATCAAAACACAGAACATGAAGGACCCACTGCAAGCATTACTTACAGAGTACCAAGCTGTCGAAAGGGACCCAAAACCATGAATCATGAAACCCCAAATCGAGCCAAGCATCACTTCCGGAGAGCGGTATTGCCGCGTCTGAATGATGCTGGAATGGTGCATATCTACCTGACATCAATTACTATAGGGGCCTGAATAATTAGAATAGGATTTTGGGGCCCATTATACTATGATTAGAGTAAGGATCCCCCCAAAAAATATAGGTACTTATTCAGGCTCCGTTTGTAATAGTACTCTTCGCTCTGGTGTGGGAGTGCTGTTGGGAAGTTGTCGGTCTTTACCCTGAAAGCCCTACTGGACACTCTACAACCGCCCTAAAACAAAAAGCCTAAGCCCTAAACCCCAAAACCCCCGGCTAAACCCAAAGTCAACCCCAGAAAAGCACCCTAAAGCCTAGGCTTGTCAAGGGATATATTGTAAGTTACCATGATAGGGATCTTTAGTAAATAATACGGTTTCCTTAGTATGGGAATTTAGATTAAACTCTCTTCTTCAACAACCGGACCCCAAAAAAGTTCAAACTTTCTAAGATAGAGCTAATATATAAGGTCGAAAAGTTTAAAGTTCCCCCGTTCACCATCTAAGTAAATCCCTTAACAAGAACCCAGCAAACCTAAACCCTAAACCCTACCTTTTAGCTGACGCCTGGACCCTTTTTGGGTGAAGAACTAGGTTCCTGAGTAGACCCTTTATAATAAGGGTACCCTTTTTCCTAATACTCAGTCTTATTAGGGGACCCTAAAACAAAAAGGGCAAAAGAGCACTACCCAGGAACCTTGAGAAAGACTTCTGAGCTGCTGTCGCAGACGGCGAGTCGCTATTCGTGGTGATTTGAAGGAGACAAAACAGCAAGACTCTGGTTTTGATCTAGGGTTTAGGGTTTTTTTTAAATGCAGTGACCCTTTCTCCCGCCGGCGCATCATAGGGTTTAGGGTTTAGGGTTTTTGATCTATAATATGATATGACATAGTATAACAGCAAGACTCTGGTTTTGATCTGTTATAATATGATATGACATAGTATAATATAGTATGATATGTTATACGGTAAAAACTTAGTAGCAGCTGGTATTTTTTAAGTAGTCGGACACAATTAGTCAGATGCAGCAAATTCTGATTGCATGTTCTTGGGCCGGGCTACTTCTCTTGACTGTCATGCGTACTGAAACCCGGTTCAGAAGCCCCCTAAAGCCCCTAAACCCCGAACCCTCGATCGGGGCACATAAGTGGCGTTCCCAAAGTCGATCAGCTTGATAGAATTGCTGGCCGGTCGAGCATAGGGAAGATTCCGATACCTGCAAGAAACGTTCAGGTTCGCGGCATAACATCAGGGCCTTACTGCTTGGAACAAGATTTTTTGGGCTAGATTGCCTTGAATAGCACAGACATATGTATACATATATAAGTATATAAAGGGATTACAATGACTATATTGACTGTATGTATAAAACTGTAAACTGTAGACCTACTGACTTCATGATTCAGACCGGTACAGTGGGGATTTCGACAAACAGAGCTCGACACTGTCACTGTCAGAGACGCTCCTCACATGCAAGAACTAACCCATCTACGTCCAAACACTGCGCCTACATCCAGAAAGCCTCTACAGTGACAAACACCCCCTGTCCCGTACCCAAAGCCCGCAACCCCAAACACCAAACACCGATTCCCAAGACCCCCAAACCAAACCCCTGAACCTAAACCGCAATCTAATATAGGGGCCTGAATAATTGGAATAGGGGTTTTGGGGCCCATTATACTACAGTTACAATAAGGAGCCCCTAAAATAGTATAGGTAATTCTTGAGGCCCTAACCCTCCAAGATGCCTCTCTGAGGGAGGTTGGAACTCAGAGCGTGGGAAGAACGACACGCGTGCAGCCTGGCTTGGAGGACTACGGCCTGGGATTTATGGTTTGAGGGTTTGGGGTTTAGGGCTTGGGGTGTGGGGTTTTGGTATGACGTCTGTGTGTGGCGAAAAGGATTGTAGTTTTATGGTTCATGGGTTGAGGACTCCTAACTGGCCCAAAACCCAGGGAAATCAAAGTTGAAACTTCCAGAATCGACTACATTAGACGAACCCCAAAAGTTGAAAAGTTGAGTTTACAGCCAATAAGATTCGGTCTTGAAAGGTTACGGGTTCGGTCTTTCAGGGTTTAAGTTTCTTCAACGAGGGCTTCGGGCGCAAGTCCCGTTCGCTCACATTGGCATTTCATTTACGCGCGGAGTGGTTTAGGATGTTAGCCAACCCAGGCATGTGAGTTGCAGGGTCCTCCTTCTAACAGACAGGCTACAAGAAAACTTGTCAGAGGATCCTGTGTAGCTGAAAGAAACCCCATCTCAACTTGTCAGATAAGCCAATATGCTCATTTTGCATATATGCCTTGGCCTTACAAGAGAATCCTTACTTCAGGCCGGAATAGTTTCTTTTAGATAAGAGGGCCCTTAAAGCCTGAAGGGTAGACCTCTTTGTAGAGAACTCTGGGGTCTTCTTCTTGAACGAGGTCTCTCAGAAGTGCCTCGAAGTTGCCTGCCTGGGGTCTTCTTAAACCCTAAACCCTACCTTTGGCCCCCAAAACCCGACCTTTTTAAGAAATTATATATAGAAACCATAATAAGGAACCCTAAAAAGGTAGGTTTTTCCGGCCACAGGTAACTGTCGGGGGATTACGGATTACGGCCTTCGGAGGGCGCCTTTCAGGTTCGCCTCAGGGAGTTGTTGCTGGCATATGGCAGCGTGTGTAAAAGTGCGTTTTCAAAGTATATACACATAGACATCTTCATATGCATAAATACATACATATATATATGTACACATGTGTATACATATGTATATATATATATATGTATGTATGTATGTACGTATACACATGTATGCATGATAAGATATGATGTACGGATTACATGTCTGGATTTAGAGAAGGCTCTACTGGTGGTGTACTGGGATTTATTCCTTAAGCTATCCTAGCCTAGGCTTTGTAGGATCCCTATGACAGGGACCCTGCACAAAGTGGCTTAAGGTGAAACCCGAACTCACCAGACGTGGCATACTTGCAACCCCCAAACCAAAGCACCCAGCTGAGAGCTCTAATTGCAAGGGTTTAGGGGTGTTTGGGTTTAGCGTTCAGGGTTTAGAATTTCTCGCACTCGAACCTCTATGTCCTCCAACCGGTCAACCAGAAACAGAACCGCACAGAAAAGCCCCCCCCACCCCCGGAATCACTATACGACTGGCCGAGAATTCCGAAATCTCCTTGTCAAGCGACCTCCCGACTTTGCAGAAGGATGTTCTCAGGCTTCAAATCCTTGGGCGCGGCGTCTGAAGCGTTTTGACAGTCCCAGCATCTTTCTGATTCAGATCCCATCCCTTGAGGATTTCTAGTATCGAGGCGTATGAGATGAAGGCTTCGGCGTGCCTTGTCGACTCGCGCCCACGGACTTGGCAAGGACTTGTGGTCTAGTTAAGATGGTTTAGGGATTCCCAAGTGCGGTATGTCTGGGTGCAGTGGGTCTGACAGTTGAACTCGTTAAAACATGCTGGCTGTTAGCTGATTTCTCTTGCTAAGCTGTGGCGCGCCTCTCTTGGAGGAAAACTAACCACCTGGAGCGACTTTGAATGGAACTCGAGGCCCCTAACTCCTTAGAGCATGGGCGGCGGGTGGCCAGGGTGCAAAGTGTTCTAAACGACGAGACAAACTCGCCATCCCAAGGCATTCACCAATCATTATAGGGTTTAGGGTTTAGGGTATTAGCCTTGAGACCGCATGCACCAAAACCGTGCAAAGTTCTGCCAGGGATCTGTGTGCGTCAGACTCAGATCATGCAAGAACTTCAGGGCCTGCCAGGGAGAAGCAAAGTGGTCCATTCGGGTGCCGGGGGGGGGGGGGGGTTTAGGGTTTTAGGTTTTAGGGGGGGGGACTGAAGGGCCACACCACACAAACACACAACCCCAAACCCCTACACACGACAAAACACCACAGTANTCCTTTGGGGGGCGGGGGGGGGGGGGTGTTTAGGGTTTAGGGTTTAGGGCGGGGGTTCATCAAGTCCCAAACCCCCCAAACTGACCCCTCAACCCGATAAACCCGATAAACCCTCAACTGTGTTTAGAGCCTAAACCCCGACCTACACCATACACCCGAAGCACTAGACGGAGTTTCGGCAAAAATCCCAAGCTCTGCTTGTGGAGGATCTTTTTGAGTCCACGATTCGCGGAGTGCATAAACTGTAGCTCGGTCAGAGCCCAGCTATCTTTTTTATAGTAGGTTACCGGGTTTTGGGGTACTTATAACCTACGTTAATATAGGGTTTAAGTATGAAGGAGCGGTAACTATACAGTAGGTTACCGGGCTTTGGGTACTTATAACGTAGGTTCATATCAGGTTTATGGAGCAGTAACCCACTCGGCAGGTATCTGGGCTCCTAGCAGCTCATCACGAGGATTACGGACATCAGCAAATTCTTTTACATGTACAGAAGCCGCTTTGGGCCAAAACCTTAAAGCCCACGTCTTCGCTGTAGAGAAGTGGAATGAAGATGAGGTGATAGCACCTCACAAACTTCTACAAGCTTTCCATTTGGCAATGCTTACAATACGCCTCAATCGGCGTAGGGGTCGCCCCGCCGCCCGACGGCTGGCCACGCTAGCTCGCGGCCAACGCTTAGGGAAAGATGCCGGCCCAAATCTGCAACGGTCGGCGGCACCTTTCACTGGGACAGAGTCGGAGTTCGCGTCGTTTGGGCGCGACTCTGCCATGTTCTCCACAACATCACAGGGCTCCCCAACGTCCTCCTCCATTCTGCTCTCTGCAACCATGGGCTCGCCAACATCCTCTTCGGCCGGAGGCGCAGCTGGGACTGTGGCTGTAACCTCCGGCGCCAAGAGAACCGGGATTTGGGGCTCGGGCGTGAGAAAAGAAGCTGCCCCCGAGACGGCCTCGCAGATCTCGGCTGAAAGGCTGTACACTCTGCCTCAGTTAGTTGCACTTTCAGAACTTTGGAGGGGTTTAAGATTCTCCCAAACAGTGTGAAATGCACTGATTCAGCTACCAAGTGGCCAAGTAGGGCAGTTGCACAAAGAGCCAGGGGCACGAAGAAGCCCAACCTTACAAGCGGGTGGAAGGCCGCGCCGGCGACCTTCGTCAGAGCTTGCAATGATTCCGCGCGGCCCTGAACAGTCTCGAGCGACAGCAGCAGCTTCTCGGCCGCTTCTTGGTTTCCCATGGCCGACAGTGGCTTCGTTGAGGACACGGCTAGCGAGGTGCTGTGCTCGACGACAGACTGTGCCAAAGTCCGGAGCTCCAGTGAGTTCACACTTTGAAGCAAAAGGTCCAAGGCCTTGAAGGTTGCACTGAGGAAGTTGTGATGTCTGTGCCTCCTATGCTGATTCCTTGACTTGTAGATCATTCTGCCCAGGACGGTCTGCTCATCGGCCAGTGCCTCGCAAGCAGCCGGCAAACGCGTCTCGCACGTCACGACCAGCCGACGCAGTGGCACAGATGAGATGTCGGATGCCATGGCTCCCGAGGATAAGGCAGTCTCTCGGCCTAAGGCTTGAAGCTCTTAATACTCTATCCTCGGCCGCGCTACATTGATCACGTAAAACAAAATCTGGGAAGCTCCAAGGGACCCTCTTTCATGGCTCTAAGCTCAGCCCTCGCACCCTACTCCTTGAGCTTTGCATGCCGGGCGGCCTTGCAGCTTGCTTGTCTTTGGATGAAAATGGACTTCTTCTTAGGGTTCCTTAAAATCATTATAGTATAATAGACCCCAAAGCCCTATTCTGTTTTTCAGGTTCCTATACTAAAATAACTGAGGGTTGCCTGCCAGGGCTTTAAGGTTGAGAGTGCAGTGAACCAAGTGATACACGTACTCGTTTGCGATTCTTGTGCCCCTTATGGTTGCTTGGGAGGTCCTGCCCAAGCTTCTAGACTCGAGGTCATGTAGCCTACCTTAGGGGCACTACCAATTGGAGTAGGGCTTGCAGTGTATACGACTACGAATACTATACTACAAGCTTATATGCATGTGTATATATCAATATATATATATATATATACATGGAGAGCGGGAGAGAGAGAGAGAGAGAGAGCGAGAGAGAGAGAGAGGTAGAGAGGGAGAGAGAGAGGGAGAGAGAGGGAGAGAGAGAGAGAGAGAGAGACAGAGAGAGAGAGAGGGACAAAGAGAGACTTTCAGGGCATACGATTGCCAATTGTTTAGGCTGATACAAGCCGAGACAGGCTTGGGCAGTCAGAGAGCCGTAATGCAAGAGTTTATCACACCCTCAGGCACAAGGAACATTTCCGATACTTCAGCTGTGCGAGCTTCTCACCGACATGAATTATCGACCGTCTGAAGACCAACTGAGTTTCGCAGCTTGCCGTATCGCTAGGAAATCTCCAAAAACGGATGGACTATCCTGCAGTAAAGCACACGAACCAAGGCTTCGGACTGTCAGGTCCTGGTGCTTTCCTTAAATTTACATCTTGCATACGAGGACCGCGTACTCAACTACCCCACAGTACGTATTATTCCACTACCATAGTGTGCAGAGCGCGGGTCTCGTGAACGAACGGGAAGTGGGCTCTCTGGGCGAGTACTCCCAGGCAAAGCCGGCGGCCTTCAGGCTTTGTTTCGCAAAGTTCTGGATGTCGTGAAGCCAGAACCCACGGAAGCCGTTCCACTTCCTGAGGACAGCAAATTGCTATTGCTTTTGGGGGTTTAGGGTTTACTATGGTTTACTCTCCCGCAAATGAGTAGCGAGAGGGTTTAGGGTTTAAGGCTTGGGGTTTAGGGTTGATGTGTGACGGCATTTCGGCTCTGACACTCGGACTCTGGCATATGTCCACGGCTCTGCGGCGTGAGAAAGCAAGGACCGGACCACAGAATACTTACAGTATGATTAGAGGGTCAAACATCTTCCAGGTGTGTCACGACACTAGTTTCTGAATC
Organism: Symbiodinium sp. clade A Y106; assembly: GCA_003297005.1. Lineage (NCBI taxonomy): Eukaryota > Dinophyceae > Suessiales > Symbiodiniaceae > Symbiodinium > Symbiodinium sp. clade A. The sequence continues at coordinate 120,919 of BGNK01001765.1, forward strand.
AGCAGAAAATCGCAAGACATCACAGCTAATCCAGCCGGCATTGCTATGAGTTCAGGGAAAAGGGCGAGTTTAGTTTTGAAGTGATACAGCTTTTTCCCTTAGGGTTTAGGGTACAGCTTTGGGGCTTAGGGTTGTGGTTTCGGGATCAGGCTTGCCCGGGTTCAGGTTCTAGGAATTTTCATGGCCTAATAGACGGATCAGAAAATGTGCATAGTATATCCTGCAGTGTCTTACGTAATTAAAGTATCATATACCCCAACACCCTTTTCTCTAAGCATTTACTAAGGACCCTATTTAATATGTTTTACCGAGACTTAAAGCTCAAGTATTCGCTAGTGGCAGGGTCTTAGGGGGAAGCTAGGAATCACAGCGAAGTTTGATGCATTTTCGTCGAACTATTGAGTCCGAGGGTCAAGAAATCGTACAACGAATCGCCCAGCAGCTCGCAGACCATGACGAAGTAAGCATTTTGATGTAGGAAGGTGTCAGACATCATCACACCTCGGCTGCACAAAGCAAGCATGCATAACGAAGTCCTGCACAAGGCACCCACATGGTGCGGTATGTCCAAAACGGCCTCTAAAGCTATCGACAGAAAGCACGCACCTCAACAAACAGCTTGAAATCGTACTTTGTTCCCCAGTGTGGTCATGAGAGTGCAGACGACAGCAGCTACAACACTTTAACCAAACAACCGTCCGAAGTGCGTAGGGGGAGAGTTGCGAACATGTTCGGTTTTGGATGCAGAGCATGCTAGAACACGAAAGCCTCAGTGCGGCTGCTTGCACAATATGACGTCCGATTCGGATCCGCTTCACGTATGTCCTCAGCAGGGCATCCCACATGCGGCAATTTGTTGGTGTGGGGGCAACTAATCCCCTCCTTTGTGGAATTGCGGTCCATGTTTTATTTGTCAGTGATGTGCGTGAGCACCATATTGGAAGTCCTGTTTGACCGAAGTTGGTGCTGCTTTTGCCTGAGTACCTACCTCCCGAACTCACACAGCTCAAACTGTCTCAGGTCTCAGAGCGATGCACACCTCTGAAGTTCATCTCGACAAGCAAGCTCTGGAACATAATTTCTGGGGCACTGTACCGTTTCGTAGAAAAAAGTCTTAACAAAGCTACAGTTGGAGCGATGGAAGTGAATTCCATACAAGCTCTGGTATCCAATGTCCAACCACCAGCAAACCATCACATGCCCAATCCCGAGTCCAAAAAAATGAACCAGCTAGAATGCCTGCAGAGACCATCACACACCCATTGCACCTATCGAAGGTCCATACTACATACTTTACAAAGCCAGATGCCGCAAGCTTGTGAAAGTTCAGAGTGGCAGCCGCAATTCTGCAGCCCCACACGGTTGTCTTGTTTGCATGTCGAAAATGTTCCGCAGTCAGTCATTATTGACTTGTGACGTACGAACTGTCCAGCAGATAATGCTTGGATAAAAGACCCGAACCTTTTGCAAGCCTGGCCCCTTCAAGCTCAATGCGCATATCGCCTCAACCACACTAAGGCCCTAAGCTGTATTCGAAGCCCCGCACGATTATACTCCAAAGCCCTTATGCAAGTCTTTTGGAAATTTTAACAATTGAGTCCTGAAGAAAGAAGAAAAGAAGGCGCCCACATTAAAAAGGAAGGTTTTGGGCTGTTTGGCTTTACACCAAGCCCTAGACCCAAAGCCCTTAAGCACTGCACCCTGAGCCCGAAGACCCCGATCCGATCTAACCGAGGGTTTAGGGTTAAAGGTCTAGGGTTTAGGGTTTTAGGGTTTAGGGTTCAACCCTGAAACCCACAACAAGGGGGCCTCCAGGATCTTAGCCTCGATCATGGCATTCTCTCGATACCTCTCCACGTCCTGGCTTGGGTTTGGCTTGAAGCTTCGGGTTCTAAAGCTTAAAGTTTCTAGGGCCTAGGGTTTGTAGGGTTTGATTTAAAGGTTTAGGGTTCAAACCCTCGACTCAAAAGGAACCCAGAACTCTAAAGCCTCAACTCGAAAGCCTCTGAAAGTTCAGGGGTCTGCCTTGCTGACGACGGGGCAGACTTCAGGTCCCTTTACTGTTATGATTAGAACAGGGCCTTGTGGTGCATCTTACAGTCAATATATAAAAATAGTTTTATCGGGACTTTCAGCGGATATGAGTCTTAACTATTCCGATTTCCGAACCATACAGTAGGGATTCCGGTTTGGGACCTTTCTGTTCCCGCTTATCCTCTCGGGTTTCGGATCTAGGTTTGAGGTTTTAGGCGGTCTACGGATCCGGAGGGTTTGACGGTTTGGGGATTTGGGGCCGAGAGATGGGACTTCTTCACGCCAAGGCTCAGAACCCCTAGACCCTAAATCCTAAACCCCTAAAAAACCTAAACCCTAAACCGCTAAAAACCCTAAACCCTTTATTATCCATTTTTAGAAGTTTAGGGCTGTACATCAATGCGGTGCCTGTCGGGATCTACTGGAGGGGGGGGGGGCCCTAACTGTTTTTGGGGTAAAATAAGCCCAACGCCGAAAGGGCTTGGTTGGTACCGGTTTCGGCGAGATTTTTCTCCGAAAGCCTGAACCCCTGAATGCTTTGGGTTTCGGGTTTAGGTTGTGGCACTGAGGGGTATAGAACATGCTGAGAAAGGAGGAGCTCAAATCTTCTCAATCCGGTCGCTTGTAACTTGTACGGTCCAAACTTGTCCAAACAAGGGCATGGGTTTTTAGACGACCCATATGCTATCTACTTCAAGCAGAATGGCTCTGCTAGTTCTCAGAGTAAGACAACACGGGACCAACGTTTCGAAGCTGATGCAGAACAAGCCGCACGAATGACTTTGAGAGATACATCGGAGTCATCCTGCAGCGGATTTGGTCTCTTGGAATTGGCAATCGGCTCCTAAGCAACAAGTCCACAGTGTAGGGAACGGCGCGCAACCCTGCCCATATACTATGCACTCAAAGTGATTTGCCTCTGCGAGCCTGAGCGCTAAGCCCCAAACCTGAAAGACCTCCTACCTGAACCAGTCAAGGGGTCATGCCTTTAAGTCGGTCGCCCGCAGCACACGGCCAAACGCTCCGTCACCAAGAAGGTCTTCCTGCTGAGGTTAGGTTGGCGGGCCAGGGCTTTGACATTAAAGCGTGACAGGGCTTCTGCGCTCACACTCGGACGTACCAGGTGATAGGGTTGCGGCTTTCAGTCTTCAGAGTTTCAGGCTTAGGCCGAATAAACCATAGGGATTAGGGCTTGTTCTTCCTGAACAGGGTTGTCTCCAGCAACATGAACTCCTTGCCTGCCTTTAGTGCCCGCGGGTTTGTCTAGTCGCAGGTGTGGTATCATGAAGTGCCTCTGATTATGTGGGCTCAGGGGTCGTTTTGTGAACAACAAACCATTGAAACCTATCGCCTATCGTGGTCTATGCTTACCCATAAACCATAAACCCGAAACCCCATCCCTGGTCTCTGCTTACATGCCCCTTCTGAGGAATTTTGCGACAGACAGAGCCGGCGCTGCAATCAGCGGCTTGGAGTTTGGAGCATCTTGAAAGCCCCAAGCACCCCCCCCCTCCTCGCCGAAAACAAGAAAGCGATTAGGTGTTTTAGGTTTATTGTAATGGGTCTAGGGCCAATCAATCGCCCAAAAAACACACTCACACACACACACAGACGAACAAAGACGCACAGACAGACACAGAGACAAACAGAGACAAATACTAGTTCCTGAAGTTTTGGGGGATCAATGAGAAAGAGGGTAATGTAGGGGCCTTAATAATTAGCATAGGGTTTGGGGTATGCTATACCATAAATATAGTAAGGGCCCCAAAATAGTACAGGTAATTATTCAAGACCCTCTATTAAACAGTCCCCTTTGGATGAGAAGTGTCGCTGATTTGCAGGCTGTAAAAGCTCCGAGTTTGCATAAACTTCCCGTAACTTGGGCCCTTGGTGCAGCGAAGTTGCGACACGGTACCGGCTGTCCTGAGCGTAAGCGAGAAGGTCATAGCATCCCAGGCTACGCGTGAGATTTGGCTTTAGGATTTCAGGTCTCAGTCGCGGCATGGACCTGCGAAGATCCAGGCTAGACGTGCTCATCTGCTGATGTGCTCTTAACTTCCAGACTTGTGCATCCAAGAGCAGAGAATCCTTCCTCATCGGGGACTGCAACGACAGTCGGCACCGGCGGTATTAGGATGCATCTGAGCGGCCAGCACCTGCCCCTGCTGCCACGTGAAGTGGACGATGTCGTCATCAGAGTCCGCCTGAACCATGTGTAGCCAGGAGTGAGACATCGGAACTCAGATTCAACACTTGAGCACTTCACCCTAAACCCTGAACCCCAGGTAGGGATTCGTTGTACACTACTGGGCACTTACGGAGATCGAAGCGCAGGAGATAGTACTCAGCTACAAGATACTCTTCTGTGCGCTTCAACCGGGACCGCGTTTTTTGGCTGTACAGCCTTTTTTTGAGTGCAATGCTGTACAGCCTAAACCCTGAAACTTGGATCCTACATATTAAGTTGAATGAAAGTTCTTCCAATACCCTAAACCCCAGAGATCCCTACGGTTTAGGGTTGAGGCACTGTAACTACTGCCTTTCCCGTCAGGCATTAATGCATGTTGGGGATTACAGCATCGGCCCGGAATGATCATGTGAATCGCATAAGCATTAAACAGCCAAAGCTCAAGCTATGTATACTCTGCTGACAAACACGAAACACCCCACAACACCCACCCGAACGCGCCCGAAAACACAATAGGGAAACCACCTCTCAGACAGAAAAGGAGCAAGAGACCTGTGCATCCTCTTGCGGTTTCTGCTCCCCTGCATCGGCGGCTCCATGTGGAGTGCGGCTCCGATCCGACATCGGCACTTGGGGGCAAAAGACCCAGGTTCGCGTCGGGACGTCGTCGGGTTCTAGGGTTTATTGCAGAGACGGTAGCGAAATAATCTCGCGAATTCGCGCAGGACTTCATTGGGGGTTATCTACACCCTATTTAACCTGAAAACCTTAAACCCTAATAAACCTGAACCTCCTAATTACATAGTCATGAGTCATAACCATTGGTTTAATGGAAACCGCTCATGGGTGTTGGGAGAGGCGTTGGCGTCCCTTCATCATGCCGTGATTTTCAGCGTTGAGGGATTTCAAGTTCGGGGTGCAGGCGCCTTGCAGGTAGCAGCTAGATTTTGCTACGATGTTCAGGGGTCGTGATCCACATAGCTACGGCCAGCGCGCTGTTCGGAATAAGAGGTTCTGCATCAAGGCAAAGAGTCGAGTTTTGAACATGTCGCGAGCCAGTGCAATCGCCTGACCCCCGGCAAAGCGCAAAAGAAAGTGTTTGTCTTCCCCGAGTCTGAGCACCTCATACTTATGCAGACTGATATGTCGGCTTTTTTTACTGGGCTGGTGCAAAATTTGTGTTTAGTCGGACACGACTTAGATGTCGACTGGGTCTCGAGGACGACTATAGCCTTGATTAAGGTGATGGTAGCTGACGGTTTGTCATCATGATAAAATCTCGTAATGGTTTGCTCACGCCGGGTCTTGATGTGAGCGTGACTACCCTTCCTATGAAAGCTACTGTTCTTATCAGTGCTACTTACTACGATGACAGAAATGCATACTGCAAGCGTTGAAGGTCCAACGAACAACCCGATAAGTCAACATACTCACGTGATCGATCAGGATCACGTAAACCTGAACTCGAGGCACCTCAACCCTAAACCCCATTTTCATGTCCGTTTCTCAATCCCAATGCGATGTCTGCACGGCTGCGAACCCGAAAACTCGAGGAACGATAGCCTGAAACCTTAACCCAGAATTAGAGTTGGGGGTTTCGGCCTGGGGCCGGGAACTCACGGTTTAGGGCTCCGAAGATGCAGGTTCCTACTGAAAGGCTGCCCTTTTGTTTTGCACAGGCTTGTGTGGATCCCTGTAAGGCTGCCCTAAACCATAAACCGACCTCCTAAACCGGCACGTAACTTTAAGGTCTAGAGTGCAGAGTCTAGGGTACTTCATTGGGCGCTATGGAGCCTCAGGGCGTCAGTTTTAGCGCTTGGGTTCTTGGGGCTTTTGGGCTTAGAATAACGTTTCAAGTTAGGGTTAAGTTTTAAGGTTTTGTTTTAAATGGGGTTTACAGTTTCGGCATCCTAAACTCTAAACCCGAAGAGGCAACATACTATAGGGGCTTTAAATGATTAAGGGGTTCCTCTTTATGTTTTTATTTAGTATACCCCAAAACCCTATTCTAATCATTAAGGCTCCTATATTACTACAACTGCGCCCCCCCAAACATCTGCGGCGCACCTCAGCAGGCTGCTCCTGCGACTCGCAGGGGGCTGGTGCGACTTTGTGCTCAGGGCTCAAGAATAAGGTTTTGAGTTTAGAATTTGGGGTTAAGACTTAGGACCTATATTGGGCTACTACTTAGGACTTCGCAGGCTATGTTTGGAGTTTTTGGGGCTGACCCTACTTAGGGGCCTGCGAAATGAGAATCCTGTACTAACGTTTTTGACGCTCACACTCGGCAATACCAGGCGAGGTCTGTAGAGAGACTTAGTTTCCAAAGTACATAATTTCAGTAATTATTACTGATGTCCATACTATACGCCCAAATCAGAGGACGAGCTGGCTTCGCCCGAAGCTGGTGTCATGCTGTCGTCAAACGAGTCTTGGTTTCCGGAGGTGCTGTGCCTCCCACGACTACGGCTTCAGGACTTCGGCAAAGGAACCCACAGAACCCAAAACCCTGAACATTGAAGGAGTAGTCGTAGACTATGTCGGGCTACTTGTGCTGCGACTTGAGGAATGTTCCTTCCTCAACGGGCATGGGGTTCCTAGGGCTTGCGATAAACCTTAAACCCTAGGTCCCTAAACCTCTAAACCCTAGACACACCTTAGACCTTCTTCGCCACATGCAGCCTGCACAAACAGAACAGGATGCAACATCACGGAACATGCCCAGAATGACATGTCGTGGCCTCGGGTGAAGGTAGGTATACAGGATGAGGGATCCCTTATATATAAGGACTCTTATTTGCGGATTACCCCACCTGCCTTCCCACCCTTGGAACCCTTCGCACGAAATGTCCATGGCCTCAAAAGTGGGGTAAAGGATCCCGCCCTTGGAGCCAATTGAATGACACGTGCATGGCCTCAGGATGTTGGTGATGAGATCCTTGGCCATGGCCATGGCAGCTTGCCATCACCCAAGGCCTGGTGGCAACGCGTGCGGGTTGGTTTAGAGTGTCGGTTTTGGATTTAGGGTTGGGGATTTTCAGCCTAATACCATGTGAAAAAATTCCCCGGAACTCTGTTCGATCCCGGACGTCCCACCAAAAACACACGTCTTGTGTAAGTTCTCCTAGCAGCTCCGAACATGAATCAGTGCATGGCAATTGGTCAGGTGAGTTACGACAAAGATCTTCGGCGCTCTTTCGACAACACTTTGACTTTTGAGAACGGTTGATAATGAAGCTTGCAAAATGGGTAGTCGGAAGTGATTTTGACAAGCGTTTCAAGACGCCTGTTCAACCACCCTCTTGAGAATGAGTGATGGTGGGGCTTGTGAATAATTTTGACCTGCTGTGTCCTCGTCTCACCAAGAGCAGGCACGAACCCCCAGCCAGCCTCTAGCGGCCTTGTCTTCGGGGCACCGCCATGCGCGAGGTGGTTTGGGACTCAGGTGCGGGAACAGTGTGGGAAAAATCACTCCACTCGATGTTTAGGGTTATGGCTTCAGCTTGCGCGGCCCCGACTGCCACAACGAAGCCTATAAATGCATCTTGGAAGACCTCTTGCGCAACACGTAATACGAATAGTCCAAGCCGTCATCGTCTAAATGCCAATAACCTCAAGTACTGAAAGACTAGGACAGTCTTCAGTTGAGTTCGGCTGTGCATGCAGGCTGTCCGACGTTGTTTGGATCCAGGAGAAGCTTCGGGCACGAATGCTTTCGAGACCCACTTTACTCCGAAACTAGAACCCCCAACGCCAAATACTCTTAACACCCAGACTCCTAAACAGCGAAGCCTAAATCCCAAAAGCCTAAACACGCCGAAGCCCAAAACCCATTTAAAGATCCCATTTTCCGAAAACTCTAGAGCCCTAAACCTTAGAAAGATGGATCGTCTATGGCAAAAGTCTACACAGAACCATTGAGCCTTGCAATGGTGATGGTCGTGTCCGACAAATGCTTTAGGGCTTAGGGCTACACATAAAATCTAGGTTTCGGATTTTCGGGTTTGGGGATGTTCTGGTTTTCGGGCTTGGGAAAGTTTCGGGTTTAATCTGAGGTGGCTTCATACTTGGGCTCCGCGTTCTGCATGGCCTGCATCATGAAATTAAAGACCCTCCAGATACTCTGAACCCTCAACCTACGACAGCACATTGTAGTGTGGCGGTGTTTTCCAATTTCAGGGCTTAGCGTCCTTGGGAACACATGCCAGACATGAGGACCAAGATGAGATGCTCACGAAGCCGCTTCCAAGTACTGGGCTCTGGTTGAGAAAGATGTCACGCTTCTTTCAACTTGAAGTAACTATGCTTCCCTGTGCTTTGTGTATCTTAGAGTAAAGCCGGGGTAATATAGGGGCCTGAATAATTAGAACAGGGTTTTGGGGCCCATTATACTATAATTCTAATGAGGAACCCCCAACGTATAGGTAATTTGTTTAGGCCCCTTTCGTAGTCGGCATGAACTCAGTAAGACTGGAATCAAAAACAGAAGCGTGCGCCAACTCAGGCTTTTTGATGCTCGCGGCTCCTCCGCGAGTCTCTGGCATGCTGAAGTCTTCATCGGAGCCTTTGGGTTTTCTGTTTAGATGAGCTGAAACATCAAAACAGGAATAGAATAAGCCGAAGAAGGGTTCAAAACATCTTGAACCAAACTCCTACTCACCTGAATGCTAACTAAAAACGACTACTGCCCTCAGCCTCAGTACCCACTTCTTCAAGCCCTGACCTGTAGGTAGATATCTGGTGCCGGAAAAATGCTTAGCCTGACAAGCAGTTTAGAGTTTATGCTCCCATAGCATGAGGCTCGTGTGACTGCTGCGTGTCGGAGTTGCCGTTTAAGCATCTCAATCCATTCCGGACGAAGCCTGAAGACTAAACTCCACCCAAAGATCTGTGGGAGTTTCCGAAAATAGGGGACCCTAATATAGTACCCCAAATAGTAGGATCCTTATTATAATCATCCCCAAAATAAGGTACCTCTATTTTCGGGTATAGGTTTTTTTTCGCCGCGGCGGCGGGGACGCGGGACGCGGGACGTGGGGGGGGCGC
>BGNK01001766.1:0-21640 GCA_003297005.1 Symbiodinium sp. clade A Y106
CCCGCCCCCTCCCCCCGTCCCGGTCCCCGGACCCTGCAGTCCCGTCTCCTTAAAACCTCCCAGCCCGACGCCCAGTTCGACCTACGAAGGGACAGTCCGAGCTGCAAGGATCACGACTCAGGCCTTGCGGGTATGGGGTTTAGGAATTAGGGGTCTCGGAGTTCAACGTGCAGCTGTACGGCCAAACATGCGGGCATCGCTGCAGTGTCAACGCAAGCGGATGCGTGCAGTCCAGGAAAGCCAGAGCCCGGTTCGACCATGAAGCGATCCAACTCGTGAGTCCTCTGCAAGCGAACACGAGAGCCTGCAGCCCAGAGCTCAGTTCGGGGCGAGCAGCACATGAGCAATCTTCTGACGCATCGTACGCAATCCAGCAGCCCGAGGCTCAGTCGGAGAGACGATCTAACAACCCGGCGCCGGGTTCGACCTACCATGAGACACTCCTACCTGCCATGGTTCAGCGCGCAGGACTTCCGGGTTTGAGGTTGAGGAATTAGGGTTAGGAAGTTGAAGATACGGCCTGAAAGACCAACTAAGGAGTGCCTTTTTGCAGCGTCGATGCAAGCAGACGCACGCAGTCCCGCAGCTAGCGGACGCGTGCAGTCCAGGAAAGCCAGAGCGTAAGTCGGTCGACCTACTGCGAAACGATCCAACTCCTAAGTCCACTGCAGGCGGGAACGTGCAAGCGCAGCCCAGAGCTCAGTTCGACCTAGTATGAGGCGAGCCAGCACATGAGTGTTGCAGTCCCACGGCCCGGAGCTCAGTTCGACCTATTATGAAGCAATCCAGCAGCCTCTGCATATGAGGATGTATATAAAGAAATATAGAGTTGTATAAAAACACACATATACTACACACGTATCAAGCCAACAGGCCAAAGCCGGTTCGCCTGTCATAAGCAATCCCTCGACGCATCGCAAAGCGATCCAACAGCCCGAGGCTCAGTCGGAGAGACGATCCAACAGCCCGGCGCCCGTATCGACCTACCATGAAACACTCCCACCTGCCATAGTTCGGTGCCTAGGGCTTCCGGGATTGAGATTCAAGAGTTTAGGACCTAGAAGTTTAAGAGTTCAAGCTACAGCCTGCACGGCCAGCCAGGCGACAGCGTCAACGCAAGCAATACAGCCTGCACAGCTCAGCATGAGCGTGCTGCCGGCCACCTTATGAGTCCTCCGCATGCAGGCTCGTGCAACCCAGCAGCCCAGAGCTCAGTTCGACTTATTATGCAGCGATTCAACACGTGAGTCCACTACAGGCAAACGCGTGCAGTCAGGCCTTGCGGGTTTCGGAATTGGGGGTTTCGGAGTCCAAATTCTATTTTATATTTATATTTATTTTATATTTTTGTACAAATATATATGGGTGTAGTTTATGTGTATGTGTGTAGATACATACATGTAAACATAAATATATATATCCTCATACGCGGGTGGCACAACTCATGTGCTGGCCCGCCTGGTACCAGGTCGAACTGAGCTCTGGGCTGCGAGACTGCAGGCTTGCAATGGACTCGCGAGTTGGATCGGTTCATAATAGGTCGAACCGAGCTCTGGCTTTCCTGGGCACGCGTCCGCTTGCGTTAACACTCTGGCGCTGCCCGCACGGTTGGCCGTACAGCTGTACAAATTTATTATATTGAGCCGGCGGCCCGAAACCCAGCTCGACCTATCATGTGCAAATCCTCTGACGCATCGCAACGCAATGGAGCAGCGAGGCTCAGTGGGAGAGGCGAACTAACAACCCGGCGCCGGGTTCAAGCTACTATGGGATGCTCACACCTGCCATGGTTCAGTGAGCAGAGCTTCCGGGTTTGGAGTTGAGAGATCAGAGTTTTGAAGTTGAAAGCACAGCCTGTAAGGCCACCACGAGTGCACTTCCACGGCGTCGACGCAACAAACGCGCAGCCAGGAAAGCCAGAGCTCGGTTGGATCTTTTATGAGGCGATCCAACTCGTGAACCCTACTCTAACCTAAAAATCCTAAACCCTGGACACCTAAACCCTAAACCCATAAACCATGGTTTTTGCAGCCGTGCAGGCGAGGCTGGCGATGCTCAGCTAGACAGAATTTCAACAGTTGTGTTGGCTGCTGCAGTTCTTCGAAGTCAAAATGACTAAGAGCCTTGAGGACGGTCTCCTTGCAGCTGTGGCTGGTTAGGCTCTCGATGTATGGGATGTCTCTGAGAAGATACCGAAGGAGAGACGTAAACTCGTCGCTCTCAATGTGACGCACGGAGAAGGTATCGTCGGATAAGGGGGGCAGGAAGAAAAGGGCCTGGGGTGAACTTGCCCAAAACTTCATTTCGAAGAGTAAGGAACTGCTCCGCCCAGTTTTCGTCCGTGATTCCGAAGGCCGGCGCAACAATGGGCAGCAGTCTGCGCTTCTCGCGATTTGCCGTGTTATGATGTTCGGTCATAGCTTCGATGAAGCCGTGACGGCCCGTCACGTCCAAGCAGATTTCTTGGACAAAGCGGAGGTCCGAGCACCTGCATCTTCCAAAAACACACATCAACATGAGTCCGGCTGCTAGTCGATCGAAGATTCCCTCAGAAGTATTCCTGAGGATGGCATGGAGGCGTAGAACCATGACAACCGTGAGCGCTGGGGCCTGCTTCAGGGGCCTCTTGCTGCCAGTCGACTGCTTTGGCTACTCCCTGGATGATGTAGCTTGCAATGATACTCCTGGCGCCTTCCGGCTCAATGGTGTAAATCATAAAGTTTACCGCCTGTAGGAATGAGGCCGGCGCCGTGGAGGCCCCTAGTGTCTTCAAATGATTGACGTAGTCAAACGCTACGGTCTCCTGCATGGGCCAGGCAATTCGGTCGTGCTCGGTGCACCAAAATTGATAGCGTTTAACAACCATGCCCCTGGANCAAACGCTACGGTCTCCTGCATGGGCCAGGCAATTCGGTCGTGCTCGGTGCACCAAAATTGATAGCGTTTAACAACCATGCCCCTGGAGTTGATTGTGGAGGAGGCTTTCACCCCCATCGCAGCATCGACGCAAGTAAGTAAGTCTTCAGCCGCTTCCTGATTCTTTCCTGCATCGGAGATCTGAATGTGCCTGGTGATGCCGAATTTCTGTGGATCGGACCAAATGATCTCGCACCACAGCGCAATCCCCTTGAGTCTCAACGTCTGCTCACTTTTGGGGAAGCTCAAGTTTGGTCGATTCTTGATTGCTGCCAGGGCTGATGCTTTGGCAGGCGGGCGAGCGGACAACAAAATGTTGAAGCTCTCAACGATGTCCATGCCGATGCCATCCGCAATGGTATTCTTCTTCGCTTCAGCGGAACCCTCAAGGCTGTCTGGCTTGTTCACGGCTTTCCGCATCGTATCGGCCGCTTGGCGATCTGCTGCCTTCCACGAAACTCCTTCGCTCGCTCGTGCTCCAGCCTCTCACCATGGGTCTCTGCAGCAGTCGTCAGCTGGCGGATCTCGGCCATCAGAACCGAAGCAAAGAAGATCAAGTCCAGCAGCGGGTTCACGAAGTCCGCGTCCGTCTTCGGCATGACTTCGTTCACGATCAGAGTCGTCTTCTTTACGGCCTGCCACATCTTCTTGAAAGCTGGCGGCTCCTTTTTTCGAGACCTGGATATGAATATGGCTGACCGAAAACTATGGCACTATGGCCACAGTAAAATCATTATACGGCTACATTCGGCTACATCCAATGTGAAATCATGACTTGGGCGAACGTGAGCATACTCGAAATTGCAACACACGAAGTTCTCGCACATCAGCGTCTAGCTTGCACCAAGGCCAAGTTTGTTATTGTCAGCCGACAGTACATGGTTCGTGGGACGGACAAAGACAACAACAAGGGTCGAGCTACTCCCCCCCAAAGTCCCAAACTCCCACGTCTCACCTCGTCCTTGGCCGCATGCATCAATTGCGGGATGAGCGCCAGGAACTGCTCTTTTTCCGTCTTTGACGCTTCGGCCATGTGATCCATCGACAGCTGCACGATCTGCTCCGTCGAGGACTTCCGGGCATGCAACCGCTTTCCTCAACGCAGCCTCTCGATCCACCGCATTCACCGCTGCCGAGTGCTGGGAATGCCACGATCGCAACTTTGTGATGATGTCCAGCACGCCGGGGTGTTGTTCCTTTTCAGAAAGGCCTTTCAGGACGACGTCGTACGCTTGATGGCCTCGACACCAGGCTTCGAGTGTCGAGCAGGTCCTCCGCACTGCAGCTGTTTCAACAGCTTGGTCTCGACCTTGTCCAAGGCTCCTCTCCGCACCTTGCTCTTCAGCTCCGGGATGGTGTCCACCAGCATTGCCAAGTCGTCACGACCGAGGCGGAAGTCCTCCTTCATTGCTGCAGCACCTTCGAAAGTTTCCCAAAGTTCACCAGCTCATTTTCGTGCTCCTTGGTTGCCGATGCGGTTTTGAGCACATCATCGACGATGGACGTGTAGAAGTCGCCGCCCAGCGATGCATGAAGCGCCGACTCAAAGCTTCCGGCGCCCTGGTGAGCCTTGAGGTCCATGATCTCCTGCGTGGACAAGATTTGCTCCGGACGCTTGATCTCAAGATCTCAAAGCCATCCAGGTCCTCCATGTCCGGGATCTCAATGCTCTCGACAGCCTCCTTGGAAGCCTGAGGGACTGTCTGGTCCCTTGTGCTTTCAGACTCAAGCTTTGTGAGCCCGTCAACGCAACCATGATCTGCTCGATCTTGGGCACATCCAAGACGGCCGCTCAGTGCCCGTTTCGGACGTGCGGGACATCGCTCGCACCACGTCCGTCCGGGTCTCTACGCTGTTGGTTGGGACCAAGGTGACACTGCTGTCAACAACGAGGAAGCTGATCTACCTTAACAAAGAGTTTGCAGCTCTGTAGCCACTGTGGCCGTGTTATCTGCGGGCAGATGGGATTGTGGAAGGATGGCAGGGAAGGATGCAAAGTAGAGCTCCAGAGAAGGCAGAATTTGGGAGAGGGTCCGCAAGCAAGGATCTTCCAATTTTTGCTTTTTGCAGTGTCTGTGAAGCAAAGAAATGTTATGAAGGGCTTAGAATTTTTTATCGAGTGCAGCAGCAGTCAGCCATTGACAGTTTCTTGTTTGTGTTCAGAAACCTCCTTCTCCCAATTTCAATGATTTTCATTGTGCCGCAATGCCGCTTCTCAATGCAAACATTGAATTTGGGGAGCGGAGGTTCGGCAGGTCCGACTGGCCACGTACATGCCCCGCGCATGGCTACGAGGTTGTCTTTCCAGCAAGCTTACAAAATTAGGTGCATCGTCTTCTGAGAGCTCCTCCAGGCACAGTACTTTTGCCGCTGCACAGGCAGTCCAGTATTGTTGCTGTAGGGCCTTTCAGGACGCAGTAACATGCTTGCCTCTTCACCGACGAACCCTCGCAAGAGGGTTGACAAGGCTCACATCCGCCCGCATGACAGCTGACTCAGCTGAAGCGAATGAATGAAAAAAATGATGATCCGAGTCGCTTTTCCTTTGATCGCCTTCACAGGCTCGGTGCTGCAAGAGTCATGCTGAGTGATGACTGGGTTGCGAGCCTCGTTTTGGAAGCGGGGTGATGCAGCCAGGAGGCTCGCCGAAGCTTTCCCCACCTTGCAACGACCGTGCATCTGTGTGAAGGAAAAGGAGTGATCTGCGGAGCTATCGATTGGAATGAAGAATATTTATATTATGGTGTATCAATTGNTGCATCTGTGTGAAGGAAAAGGAGTGATCTGCGGAGCTATCGATTGGAATGAAGAATATTTATATTATGGTGTATCAATTGATTCACCATTGCTATATCTCAGGAAAACTTTGAGCACGTGTTGTGTTTGGAAATATAAATGCTATTTCACCGGAGGTGACAACCACCTTTTTTTTCCAAACACAAAATTTCAAGAACCTGTCTCGGCTTTGAAATAGTGCTCACTAGTTTTCGCATGAACTTTTACTTTATCAGTTTCTCAGCGCATGTTCTTTTATCACATGCTTTCAAGTTCAAGTTCATGTGCACTATCGCAGCTTGGCCCTAGCGCCATGTGAACTTTTTTCCCGCCCTCCCGCCCCTTGTGTCTTTCCCAGACGGGATCGCTTTTTGGTGGTGGGTCACCCTTCACAGCTCTTCGGCAGTTGTGGGGTGGTCTTACTTTTTCGCCTAACCCGGCCGTTTGATGCAGCCGGGAGGCTCGCCGAAGCTTTCCCCACCTTGCAACGACCGTGCATCTGTGTGAAGGAAAAGGAGTGATCTGCGGAGCTATCGATTGGAATGAAGAATATTTATATTATGGTGTATCAATTGNTGCATCTGTGTGAAGGAAAAGGAGTGATCTGCGGAGCTATCGATTGGAATGAAGAATATTTATATTATGGTGTATCAATTGATTCACCATTGCTATATCTCAGGAAAACTTTGAGCACGGTTTGTGTTTGGAAATTTAAAGTCTTCTGACTTGGCAGCTTCACGAGGAGTACATACATCGATTGCTAAACTTCTTGACCACGCCGGTGCCCGCTGGCTGGAATCAGGTTCAGGCAGAGCAGCTCATTCGCGCAGACAAGGAAGAGAGAAGTCCCTCCGCCTTTCAAAACTCTGGCAGATGGGACGAAACCACTTGATGGCCCGTTCAAGAGTATGATCTTCGACCAGCGAATCCAAGTGTGGTTGTCTCCGGTTATGAGTGCTCGGTCTTCAGCTTCGGGATTAGGGTCAATAGCCGAGCCGACTATTGCGGATGCTCCACACCCAGCCGTGCCGGTACCGCCTAGGAAACCAAAACTCAGGAAGAAGGCCAAGAAGCTTATGCCCGAGGCGTTCAAGAAGTGCCCGCGCTTCGCCAAGGCCCTACTTATTGTTGGACGTTCAATGGTGAGGGTTGCTCTGCTGAGACTAAGGTTGTTGATGGTTTGCCTGGGTGCGCAAAGGGTTTCCACGTGTGTGTGCAGTGCCAAAAGCCAATCATAGCTTTGCAACGTGTCGTGCCAAGCCAAAGTCGTGACGGTTTGAGCCCGAGTGCTCGGCTGATCCAGTAAACAGCGCGAGTGATTGATGGAAGTACTTCTTCTTCATATATTGATTTAGTGAATTTTTATTTGCTGCTAATTGATATTGAATGTTGGAATGATTTATACTAATACTCTTGCAAGCGGTTTCCTTCGATAGAATGAGTGCCCGCTCCCCGTTTTGACACTCGACGAGGGGATGGTACTTTATTCTTTCGTTTCGGAAAAATTTTTCGTTTATTGAATTTCTCATGCTGTGACGGGCGAGAAATTCTTTTTCCCACCCTGCCCACCCTGTGTTTGGGAAAGGCTCGATTCTCAATTGGATTGTGCCTAACCCAACCGTTTGCCGTGCAGCACACTGGACCTTTCCCCATTTGGAGTAAAACAGTGCGAGTGATTGATGGGAGTACTTCTTCTTAATATATTGATTTAATGAAATCTTATATGCTGCTAATTGATATTGAATGTTGGAATGATTTATACTAATACTCTTGCAAGCGGTTTCCTTCGATAGAATAAGAAATATATCTCACTTCATCCGCACAAGCAAAACAGAATTTGGAAATAAGCCACCCTTCAATCGTGATTGACAGGGTTTTATTTCCGAATTTTGTTTTAAAGGAAAAACTTTAGTTTTTCGTTTTGTGTGCCATTTCAATGATTTGCACTTTTGCCGAACTTTCGATTTAAGCCTTCTTTACATGACTGAACTCATGGCATGATGAGTGAATCCTGCAAGTTTCGGGTCATCAGCCCGAAAATTTTTGTGTCCCACCCGCCCAACCCTGGGGATGAGTCGTTCGCAGACTATCCGATGTGTGCATTCACGAATGCACATACATTGCGCATCACGGGTGCGCGGCGGTGCGAGCATCAAGGATGCTCGTTGGGACCTGTAGCTTTCTTCGAAACCTGGGATCTCCCCACGTTACGGCTTTCGCCAGTTCCTTCAAAAAGAAGAGCGCGAGTGATGCTTCGGTATATCAATATGATTGAATATTGATTCCTGAATCTTTTACAATACAGCTGTTGAATATATTTCGATTACGAAATATATCTCACTTCATCCGCACAAGCGAAACAGAATTTGGAAATAAAGATCATATGATCTAAAAGCAATATGAAAATCAATATGCTAATCAATATGCTAACAATATGTCGTGTTTTTCACATATTGATTTTTGACGCTGAGCAAAATACCAATATCTGTTTGCGAAATTCATTAATTGACTGTAATCAATATGAGATGCTCAGGGATATTTGATATCCCCTGCATAGGCTTCAGCGAAACATTGGTTGCTCAGTGCTTGCTTGCCGACGGGTATTCAGATATTTGGCAGCCATGGACCTTTCTGGTTATGATCCCGTTTGCCGTCCGTAATTAGCTGTTTCCAATATCAGGTCTTTTGGGTAGAGCAGCATGGTGCGTGTCGCAATTTGTGCCTTGGCGCTGTGCGCCCTTGGCACCAGGGGTCAGTTCTTGCCACCAGGAACCACAGATGTTCCAATTCCAAGGCCAGGAGATTGTGGCCAGGTGGGCCCTGCAACATATGTTTATAGAATGTCACAGGAGAAGCCGAATGATTATTTCCCGGCCATTTGTGCCGGCATGGGTGGCGCAGAAGTTCGCTTTAACGACCCTTGCGCATGGGCCCATGGACAAGCTCAAATGACCGGAGCCCATTTTACGAACATGTGCAAAGGTGCCACCCGTATGATTCACTGGCATAACCAGGCTGATGAGTGGGGCTTTGTTAGCAAAGGACGACTTATGACTTTTGTGGCCAGCCCAGACGGGCTGCCGTGGCCGAGCTCTACCAACATTTTGGAGCCACGTGGTGTGTGGTACTTCCCATCAAGCTGGCTGCACGGACTTATGTGTGTTACGCCCGAGGAAGAAGGTGGCTGCGAGTTCACCATCGTGTTTGCATCGCCTCAGGCTGCAGAACCCAACGGCCACAATCTCGACACCACATTGGCACAAGCGGACAATGACGTGGCTGCTACTGCCCTTGGGCTTCCCCTGGCCAAATATGAAGCTTCCAGACCTGCTTTTGGCAGAGCAGAGCATTCTATTCATTACAGCAACAGCAATATGACAGCTCCCATTGTAACAGCAGTGGCTCCTGGTGCATGTGACCCGGAGTGCCCACCAATTCACGAGACCGTTGGGGCACCAGCAGCAGTCCAGTCCATCGTAGAGCAGCGCGTGGAGTTGTCAGGTGTGACGGGAGTCACATTGTACCGCATTCGCACAGACCAGTTCCCTTTCTCTCGCACAATGTCCCAAGAGCGTACAGAACTGGCAGCCGGGGCTGTTCGTCCCGTTGTTTGGACAACAGCGGACTCCTTCTTCATGGTCGTGTCGGGCACAGTCACTGTTTCAATGGAGGGCGGCATCCTGGGCAAGGAGGCGCACCTGGCGTTCACGAACGAGACCCTGAAGGCCAAGGACGAAAGCCAGGAATGATAACTTGCAGTGCAGCTAAACAATCGAATTAGCCTTGCAGTTTGTGGCCTTGTCCCGGTTTGACATAAGGTTTTCGGCATTGAGGAAAGGATTTCTGTGACTACGTAACCCGTGAAATGTATTTTCATCAGGGATCCCATTGCTAAGTGGGTGGGTAGGCCTGTAAGCAGGGGTCCGGTAGGAATAAAATAGATTGAGGCGGAAAGACATGCCTGCAAACTGGGACAGAATGTGGATCGGACGGTGTACACTCTGCACATGCTTGAGCCCGAGACCAGAGTGGCAGACAACCTTGACCACCCAAACTTCTCTGTCTTGAAGCCCCAACAAAGCTTTAAACAAGCCCATGAATCAGGCCGGTGACGCTGCGTACTTCCCCAATGGGCGTGCCTACTGGTTCCGGGAGGCGACCGGGAAGACCTCTGCAGAGACCATCAATGCATCTGGTCCTGAAGTGAGTTTTCGTGATTTACAAACTGTTTCAAGGGTTCAGATTCAGTTTTGGTATTCTGCAAAACTATGTGTGTGGACTCAGCACGGCGTTTGCGGGTCAAAGTTGTTCGATTGCCGTTTTTGAACTTGATGAGGCCCCCAATTGCCTGATGCATTTGTTTCAGGAGTCTTGCGCTTTGATTGAAAGCAGTCGTGGAATCTCTTCCTCTTGAAATTTTTGCTTGGAGCCATGAGTCCACGAAGCGGTTTCGTTGCGAAATCATGTATTTCAGACCGTCGCGTCATTGACCTTTTGTGTTTCTGCCGGAATCTTCAAAGCAGAGTCCGATTAAACTGTCATTGAAGGTGTTCAACGTCGGCATCTGGAAAAGCATTGAGTTGGGTCACGCCATCTCCGAGATGCAGCTGGGCTTGATGTGGGTAGTTGGTCTGGGGTGTAGACAGTGGCTTACGGCTTAAGAGCTGGTGGTCGTTGTTTGCGGTTGTCAGCAGAGCCGCTTATTGCCACTTACTGTGCAGGGCTCCGGAACAGCATTTTATGGCTTTGGCTTCCACACGTCGAGGCCCAATATTGTGGTGATGTCCAACCTCCACCAAGCACACTTTGCGAAGCCCGTCCACATCTGAGGGGCCCAAGGATGGCCCTAGCTGGCTGCACTGTGGCCACTATTGTTTCTCTCTACCAAGTCGGGGCATGGCCACAGTTCATTTCGCCTTGTTAGACCCGAGGACGCACTGAGTCCCGGGTCAGATGCTACCTCACTGCATTCGTCAGCGGTCTTTTGTGTACACTAGTCAGGAGTCCCGTCCTGGCGCCCTGAAATTTTGTACTGCATTCATTGCATTCCTTCCTACTTCTGGGTGATGTTTTCAGTTCGTCCTTTGAAGCCTCGACGTTGAGAAAGCTCTGATGTGCGACTCAGACCCTCTAAGCTGGATGAACAGAAAAGGTCGCTGCGCGCCAGCTGCAAGCATACTTTCGCATGCACTCACCCACTGTTTGCCAAAATGGGCGCGTTTGGGAATGCTGCTTTATAAAGCCTGCGATGGTATTTGTGTGGCTCGAGCCCACTTTAGACTGTCACTAGCCTTGTTCTCTTGTCCCTGCAAACACGCGCGTGGTCATGTTCCCAAATGCGGCTATGCACCTCGGTGCAATCTACGCGGCCTCGGAAACCCGAAGTTCTGTTTCAAGTCTGAACAAGCTGTAACAGTCAGTGTACGTCTCAGGTCTCTTGCGCGAGTCCTGCTTGTCGTCCCGGCTCTTGTGGGCAGGCATGGCTTTGAGCGCCCTGTAGCAACCACAGAGCCTTCCCTGGCTTGCAACCCTGAGCACTTGTAAGGCAGCCCCGGGGCAAAGTCAATTTTACGACATGAACCGGATCCTCATCCTTTATCTCTGGCCCATGCACTCCTTGCACCCACGCACTTGAGCCCTTTCCCGACCAACGAGCGACGAGCGTCCCGTGGCCAGCACCGTTCCTGACACCAGCTGCCTGGCAGAGGGCCGAGACTGGGAGGCTATGAGGGGTCGGAGTTGGGGGTTGAGGGATGTTGTGGTTTGTGCTGTGTGCTGCGTGCTGCTAGGTGTTGTTCCCCACAGACGAGTCTTTGGCTTTGAGGTCTTCGATCGATATTGAGCTTTCGAGCTCTCCAGCTTCGCAGCCACCGTTTATCTGTTTCTCGTCGAGAATTGAAAGGTCAAACAGCTTCATCACGGGTCTCATCCTGTGAGAAGGCTCTATTGAGTCGTCATTCGAGGAGACGCTGGCCTATGATCGACTCTGAGCCTCAGGGACCCAGCACGAGAAATCTTCGCAGAATCTGACCAGACAGTTGTTGATCATGCTGCACTTTGCGGCAGTGGCCTTGTTCTCATGAAGTCACAAAGACCAAGCTGGGACTGCCTAACTGTGTCTCCGCGGCTTTCTGCTTTGTGTGAATCTGTGCTGGGTTGTCGCTTCCGGACTTTATCTTACGGCTTGTGCTGCGAGCCTGTAACGAGAATACTTGGCGGTTGGGTGTTGGGTCGAGGCCAGTTTCAGCATTGCCTCAGTGCAGATCCCTAGTGTCCCAGCTGGTCCTCGCATGCTTTAGCTTAGAAGATGAGCCTCAGTTACCTGACGTGGAGGCTTGGGCTGGCCTCGGCAATCGAGTTTGCCGTGGCCACACTGTGGACGAAAGTGATCCCCTCGCAGCTCGGCTGGCGAGCGTTGAAGGGCAAGGTTGCGCAGTTTAGAATGTGAGTTTAAGTTGGATCCTGGAAGATTGGAGTGTTGGATTGTGTTGGTTTGTGGACTCCGAGGAGTAGAGCAGTGGCTCAGGTTTTCAGGCAAAGATCTAAATCCTGGAACAGGCCGTTGGACTTCGATTATGCAGACTAGAACCTAGAAAGTCCCGGGCTGACACTTGGACAGCCTGGGGTGCGAGGCCCAGAAACTCAGTATGATAGAGTTTAGACGGCAAGTTTGCAACTTGCCCGACCCAAGGGGTATAGCTCCAACACTGTAACATGCCGAGGCACAGACGAAAACAAGTTTGAGGTGCCAAGAGGGGCCTTCCTCTTGTAACTATCGAGTGTCTCGAGTGAGTGGTGTAAAGTGCAGCATGTGGGAACCTCTGCAAAAACGGGCATTGGGGACCTATGCAAAAAGTGCATTGCCTATGTTCTATGAGTAAAGAAGGTTTTCCGCTTTCTGAGCATCATGCTGCTGCATGGTGACGGTTGTAAGACTTCACAAATCGAATCTGGAGTATTTGGCTTGATCCCTTTGCAGCACGTGGTAAGTTTAGAGTGGTCTCCATTCTCGCCACAAGCCCTTTTCCGAAGTCGGGAGGAGAGCCCTGAAGAATGCAACAGGTTCGCCAAGGAGCAAACGAGTGCCCAACCCGAAATCTGAACATTTACAAGCGACATAAATATGCGTGATTAGGCTTGCGGCACCAGCAGATCATCACGAAGAGCAGAAAATCCAAGCCTGTAGTTCGCACCGGAGTGTAAGAACGGTTTAGTGAATGGTTCGATGTCTTCACAGGGTCAAGCACTGGTGGCACAGACACATGTTCGGGAGAGTCCTCGGAAAAGGCGACAATGTGCGCCAGTTAGATAGATGTATGAATACTGGATACGGATGGATACGGCCTGGACAGAAGCTAACATGTAAGGCAGATGGAAGACAAGTCCAGCCAAGTGGTCAAACCCACATGGAGGAATTGCACACAGGAGCACGGACAAGTGAGTTAGCCGACCTAGTCGTAGGCGGACTGCAGCAAAGCAGCCGGATAAATGTTTCCCTGATCTGGTCTCTGATGTGAAGTCTGTCTCGCATGTCTGCTGGGGTGTGCTAGATAAAAGTCTGGTTTGACCTAGTCCCAGCGTCGGATATGTGAGTGAAACTCGAAGCCGACCTCTTGCCTTAGGATTACAACGTGACCAGCGCCGCGACACTGGAGGAGAATCATCCGACAGAATGCGTGCAATGTTTGTAAGACCCCACAGGTTTTGGAGATGGCGAGCTTTCCAGGAAGATCGTTACCGTGTTTGCGACGAGCAGGCTAGGATGCCGATGGACCGTGGATCGCTGTTTCGGGGTTGCTTGGGAATATGGTGTGCGGAACATTATCTGCGTCGCTTCAGGAGCATCCAAAATTGACACCGCAGCCTTGAATCTAGTTGGAAGCAAGCCTCGGCAAGACAGCCACGGAAGAAGAACAAATGCCAGCGGCCATGATTACAGGTGTCAGGCGAGTCGGGCTTGGGTCTGGAGTTTGCTGAAAGCATTGAATCTCGCGCGAGGAATGCAAGGCGAAGTGCCTGGAGGACCCGTGCACGTGCAAAGGCCAGGAATGATGTTCGGTGTCTCGGTAACACCGGAACGTCCTTCGATTCTGCCTGAACCACTCGAACCCGAATCAAAGCTGCACTTCTGCATTGTGCATGTGGGGCAAAAGGGACCTCATCAGCTACGGCGGAGAACGAAAGATTCTGCACAGGCGTGGAGTACAACTCCGTTTCCGGCCGATGTGAAGTGTGGCATCGGGAGGTGGTGCCAAGAGATCGGTTCATTGTTGCTGGACGGTGCACGCTTTGGACTCTAGATTTGTCAGCTGTTGAGGTCCGGTTCCCAATATCAACCCTTCGTTGGAACTGGGTTGGGCACCCCGGCCGCCTTGTCCCACACTGTACCAAAGCAGCCTCTGGAGGCCGGCATCTCCGCTTGGAGGGAGCCCGAAGTGCAGGGATTCACCTGCCAGAGGTCGGAAGCGTGGGAGTGTGTTACACAGCTTCCGTTTCCCATTTGTCTTCTAGGTCAGGTCCCAGAGATTCAAGTCATTGTTTATGAAAAGGCAACCCTGTGTTATCATGGTTGGTCAAAAGTTTGCGGCAAAAGTCGTATATCACCTGTTTCCGCGTTCTGATAGAAAACTGTCAGACTATATATAAATTCGTCGAGATTGTCAACATCTTTGTAGACTTCCAATCTGGGAGGTTTGGCTGGCCGGCAAAGTTCCTGATTCCCCTCGACGGTGGAGCGGGTCGGGCATGCCGCGGCGACACCGAGACTGACAATGATGACCGAGTCTCGGAAGCACGTTCAGATGATGCGGGCTCGGGAGTCTTCTGAGAGTTCAATCCCTTCCCCCTGGCAAAGAGTGTACTTGCCTCAGCAGCAAAGCAGTCGCGCAGCATTCCATCGGTCAAGATGCTCATCTGGTTTCTTCAGGGCTTGGTCGGGATGGCTTCTAAACTGGCCTGAACCTACGTACGATCTAAGGCTATTACAGGGTCGAGGATGTGATGCACATGGAGGAGCAACCTTGGTTTCATGCCTGGGCAGAGCACCCGCCACAAACAACTACTCTAAACTGCAAGTCGTGCGGCTTCCTTGGCCGCCTGTTGGCAGCTCGCTTGAAACGAGTTGGTGTTGTGGTCATTTCAATGCAGCCTGGGTTGTGTGCGGTGCAGGCGAGTCGAGTCGTAGTTGAGTACTTGTAGTGCCGAAGTTCAGTAGTTTGTGCAAGACGGACTCCTTGATATAGATCTTAACAGGTGGGGGGCTATGCAACTATATGCAACTATTGCGAATCCGTTCACCCCGTGAATGCTGAGATTGGGAATTTGAAAGGAATACTCACTCGCGTCACTCGCATTTCGTTTTGTCATTCATGCTGAATGTTAAGATATACATTTTGGACGTAGCACGACCCCAATTCTTCATTTAGACTCGCGCTCTTCTGGTTGAGATTGGAGTAGATCTTGCATCATCAGCCCCAGTGGTTTGAAACTTCATCAAGCCAATGTCGGCCTCGGTGGGAACCTGAATTCATCACCTGTTACAGCGCAACTCTGTGCGTAATACATCTCTTGGCTCTATAAGTGCTGAGTCAATCCTTCCTTGTCGGAGCCTTTCAGCCGCGAATCTTTCAAAGCCGAGACTGCCTGCTGCAGGACTGCCGAGCTCGCTGTGTTACGGCCGTGGATTGTGCCATGCCTAGACGTGCATTCATGAATACATACCCACCCACTTCATTTAACAATTTCTCGCCTTGCAGTAATATGCCATGAAAGCAGATGCATGAGGCAAACTAACGGGGCAGAGGAAGTCCCCGAAGCCGAGCAACGGTGAAGTCCCGACTAGTGCCTGGGAGATCCTAGCGCTGGACATGCAGGCAAGGGGATTGAGTTCAGTGGCAACCGCTGCGAGATCTGGAGAGCTGTGGGGCGCGGTCAGGGAGGCTTTCGGATTTGCATTGCAGAATTGGTGAAGGTAGCATGGTGTCAAGATGTAGTACGATAGTGTGGATTTGAAGTGGAACCAATAACTCCTATGTCGCAACTTCATTTACTTTAGAGCTTGGCTGCGTGAATTTTCAATTCCATCTGGTGCCGGCCTGTAGCTGTACTCGTCCAGACGACAAATGAGGAACACAATCACTATGCTGGCTTGACTTTACATCTCCCTCTCCAAACACGTGCAGAGCTTTACGTCATAAGCAGGCATCCCAGCACCCGAGCCGCAAAAGGAAGTTAGCTCTTGAGAAGCTTGCGACTTATTTTGTAGGGTTTGCCAGGTCTGCAATGAATTGTACGTAGGATTGTGATATGGTTTAACAATGGTCAAAGGCATGCATGGACGCCCCAAAGCCGCATGGGGCACTTTGATTCGTTGGCTCACCAGCACGAATGTCGCAACAATACTTCAATATAGTAAGCTCCAGAAGTGATACTGCCTGCAGTGTCGCGAGTAGAACACGCACGCTGTGCAGCTTTGTACAGGAATACAATAGTCAGTCTCTATTGAGCAGGCCACAGCATTGCTAGTTTTAACGCCTGAATCAGGTGGTAGTGTCAGCCAGGTAGTCTGGCATACTGCTTGCAGGGTCGTTTACTTGTATCGCCTCAGAAAAGTTGCCACAGTAAGACTCGCGACCTTCTTTTCCGCTTACTACCCTTCCTTCAGTTTCTCAGAAGTGGAGAGCAGGAGAGCATGCCTTGGTCGCAGGACTCGGCCAATCCTCGCAACCAAGGCCCTGACCAATTTCACATGCCTCCGCTACGAGGGTCCAGGCGTCTGCTATTCTGCAGAGAAGGGAGGGCTTGTGAGGTTTTGGAAGCTTGGGGTCGCAAGGTGTGTGTGAACCTTCGGGGTCCCCAGTGGTTCGAGGAAGAAGGCCATACGAGACAGCAAGATAGCAGAGGCGTTCCACGGTGAAACTCGAAGTTTTGAGGTTCTGGGCTCAGTGAAATCTGTGGGCAAAGGTTCCGTCTGAGTGTTTATGCAAAAAGATTCCCTCGAAGTTTATGCACTTGCTGCATCCAGGCTCCAGCTTCTACGTGACAACGGTGGCACCACTTCTGCCGTGAGCAGCATATCCAGCAGCCCAGCATGTCTGGACTTGGGCGCCTTAGCGCTGGAATCAACCCCTTGGCGCTGACCCAGGAAACACGGGGACGTTTGAAGGTTACATGATTTTGGTTTGGTCAACCGAGTTGACGTGTACAGCTATGAGGCAAACACTGCCTCTATTAACTCCCACACCTGCATGGGTCCCCAAAGAATCGAGAAGAAGTACTAGTACTTCTTGAAGTACATTTGGAGGGATCCAAGACGGTTCTGTTCGGGAGCACTCAGCTCCTCAGCTCCTGCTACCTCTGGCCACCACCCCCCTGCCCATTCGAAGTGGGCAGGGGGGATCCGTGGATCGGTACAGCCTGCCGCCCTGCCCGGTCGCGCCCAGGCGGGAGGCCACCTGAGTACTCCCCCATCGCTGTCCCGGCGGAGGCTGACAGGCTGAAACAAAGAGTTGAAAAAGGAAGCACTACTGGAAGCATCAATTGAGTTAACGACGAAGCTTCATGTGGAAATGCTAGGCAAGAGGGACACAACGGTACCGTGAAATCGACCGAGGAGTTTGAGTTTTGTGTTTGCCGCCTTCCTCCCTGGCTCTCGTGGGGTCTAGCTTTGCGCCCTAGAACAAGATGGCGTCGAGGCTGGGATGTTCGAAAGTCCGAAAACGTGGTAGCTGCAGGCTTGCTTTGGAGGCTGAGCATTTGCACGGAGGCCAGAGTTGGACTTCCGCAAAGCTAGGCTCCTGTGATGATTCATGTTCTTTGACCAAGCCGTTAGTCCATGCTGCTATCCAGCTGCGGCGCTGACGCATTAGCTCACTCAACTACTGTACCCGATGCCAGGATTGTGGCAAATCCCTAAAGCTCCACAATTACACACGCGTGCAGGTTCTATACCTTGATGCAGAAACCCTCAATCCAAAAGGATTCGTC
The DNA here is from genome assembly GCA_003297005.1 of Symbiodinium sp. clade A Y106. Classification (NCBI taxonomy): domain Eukaryota; class Dinophyceae; order Suessiales; family Symbiodiniaceae; genus Symbiodinium; species Symbiodinium sp. clade A. Next base: position 17,677 of record BGNK01001766.1, read on the forward strand.
AGCTAGAGATCCCACAGGCGACAGGCCCAGGATCCAGGATTTTCAATCTGCTCAAGATTCTGGGCAATTCTGGGTTTGCGCTGCAGGTCGGAACGCCCGATCTTGGCCTTCGCTGCCCTGGTGGCGGCCCTGGTCGGCCAGTCGGTTGCACCGAAGCGCAGCCTGTAGGCTTTGGAGACTCTCTCTGTAGGACTTGGGACTTGGGACGGTTCTTCAGGCCCATGGACGCAGAACCGGAAATTGTTTAGGAATGCCTGGCCTGCTTTAGTTTGGCTACATGTTTCTTCGCTCTTAGCTGTAGCTGAAGCAGTCTGTCGCTCATCGCCAGTAGTCACGTCGTCAGGTACTAGTTCCTGCCGGATCCTTCTATCCCCTAAGTCCGCGCCCGATGCCATACAGCGATTTGCTAACCCAAGTAGCGCAAGGCTGCAGATCCTTCCCGAAGCCCTGGCAACACAGACAGGGACGCCGCATCGATTTCCCGGTCGTTTGCATGCAGCAGAGGCTCGTGCAGCTTCGTGGTGCCTCAGCGCCTCAAGGTCCAGCATCAGCTTCCAGATTTGGACTGTGGAGCTCTGGGTTCTGTTAAGGGTGCAAACGTGAGGGGATTCTTGCTTGAGGCTTGAGTGCCTGACATTTCTGACCAACGGAGCCCTGCGAGCCTTGTCTGTTGGCCTCTCCACTCCGCCACCAGCGTGTGATCAGCATCGGGATGGCGGGATGGACAAGGTATTTAAGCAGCTCAAGGTTTGTGTTTAAAGTTGAGGCTGTGGCTTCACACGTTCATGGCACGAAGCTTGAAACAATGGCATGCCCAAGCCAACGAAACGTGCGAAGTTCCCAGAAGCTTCTCTTCGAAAGCTAGTCCCTCAAATTCTGTTGTGAGTACCCAGCCTTCGCAGAGGTCCGAGCCCCCTCCGTGGCCTGCAGCGCAGCGTCTGGGACCCAGACCCAAAGAGACAAATCGCAACTCCTGGTCTTTAAAATTTTGGGTTTAAGGTTGCCTAAACAGACAAATAGCAAGCCCTGGTCCCTAAAGTTTTTGGTATAAGTTCTTCGCCGAAGGAGAAGGATGTGAAACCAAAAATCTTAGGGACCACCCGTTGGAGGAGAACTCGGATTACAATTCCTAGGGACCAGGGCTTTCGATGCGTCTGTTTGAAGAACCCAAACCAGAGCAGGGGGCCAAGGCAACGCAAGGCCAGGACAACCACTCCTTGCGATTGGAGGTTTGCTGGAGCATCATCACCAAAAGAGATATGAGGGACACTCCTTGCCAAATTGCGATTGAAGTTCTAGAGAATCATCGCCAGAAAAGATGTAGTGATCAGGGTGGTGCTCCTTGCGATTGAAGGTTTCAGAGCAGTAGTGCCTTAAAACGATGATGGGGCCCTTTCGATTAAGGGTTTCTAGAGCATCATCGCCATAAAAGATGAAGGGCACAATCCTTGCGATTGAAGGTTTTCTGCAGCATCATCGCTAGAAAAGATGATGGGATGAGGGGGGCACTCCTTGCAATTGAAGGTTTTCCAGAGCACCCTCACCCAAAGAGACAAATTGCAAGCCCCAGTCTTTAATATTTTAGGTTTAAGCTTTCCTTCAAAAAAACATTCCACAAGCCTTGGTCCCTAAGATTTCTTGTGTTACCTGTTTGGTTTCAGGAATGTTTTAGGAGGCTGTGAATCTCTACACACCTAACATGCCCACATGCCTGTGTGTAGCCTGGTTCTAGCTCTTTAGTCTTTCGAAAAACGAGATTAGCTTAGCAGATAGTGTGCCGCCTCGGTAGACTGCCTTCCAGTTTGTGCCTCAGCTGCCCACAGCCATGTTGCCCTCTGCACCTGCCAGAGTTCACAGCCCCGCCTTGCCAGTCAGAGATCCTGACTTCGTTGCCCCAGACTCTCATGCCCTCAGCCCTTCTCGCTGGGTCCGACCGCCCGGCTTTGTCTTCGCCCCGGTCTACATAGCTTTGCACAACAGGGCCTGGTACATGATCACCTTAGAATGCTTTGCCCTGCCGGGGCACATGGGCCAGCCTCCAGAAAGGGGCCTGCAGGAGATGCTCTACTCATGGACTGTGTGCCCACGCATCTTAGCCTTCTTGCCCATGACTACATGGGTCAGCCTTGCCCAAGCTAACGACGAATGCCATCAGCACATTCTTGAGCTTCTGGCCTAGTTTCTGCCGTTTCGCCTTTCTGGTTTCTGCAGCCACTGTTTGTTAGTCTCAGGTCTTGCCACCATATCAGCCGGGGCCTTAATGCCGCCTTCCTCTGCATCTGCCTGGCTAGGGCCCGAGCCTCCCGAGCCTGACTCTGAGCTGCCCAGGCCTGCCCAGGTGGCTCGCTACTTCGAGCGTTTCAGCCTCTCACCAGCCCCGACTTCGGCGTCTAGCAGCCTTGATATAGCCGAGGAGGAGCCGTCCCTCACCTCCTCCTCCCAGCCTTCTAGGCAGGATAGCGCTATTCCAGGCCTTATATACATATAGGAACCCACCTCCCTGGCAGCCTATTCGCATACCAGCAGCCTGGCGAGTGATACCTGGCCTTACCCATTTTCTTTGGTTCCCAACCAAAGGAGCCCGCGAGCCTTTGATGTCCCGGAGCCTTGAAGGTATTGTTTTTGGGGCCATGCCTTGTGCCTATACCTTGCCCGCAGGCACCTCTTCTTGCACGGCCGCTGCAGCTTCAGCCCTGTCAAGCCATCCAGGTCTGCCGTTAAGCCGAGCAGGCACCTTAAGCCTTCTATGAGCCTTTCCTGGCCATTGCCCTATTAGGCCGATCAGCCCCGCCAGGTACGGCCTTCGATGCAAGACCTGCTTTCAGGTCAAGCCTCACCTTGCCAAGCCTCCTCCAGAAACGCCGAGCCGCCTTTCTGGCATCTTCACCCCCGGCTCAGCCAATGACGAGCTCACCAGTTGGGAGGAGGATTAGCCCCGGACTCAGTTTGCGGGTCTTTATCATGCAAGTGTCGAGCATGGTTTCCGCAGTCCCTTCTTTCTCGTTCAGGAGTAGCATCATGAAAGGCCACCACAGGCCCTCCCAGCAGAGGACGGCGGATCGAGCCTATGGCACGCCTTGGCCTACTTCTGCCAACAGTCCAGCCTTGCAATGGAACCAAGGTCAACCCACTCAGCCCAAGCCTCTCAGCTGTCGATGATGAGCCGCATGAACGCCGGCCTGACAGGCCACCTTGCCTTTGATACGGACACCAGTGCAGCCTACGAGCCTATCCAGCCCCCTGCTTCGTCGCAGGATTTTTCGGGGGAGCCTCCGGAAAAATTTTCTCACAAAGGATTAGTGCCGGCGAAGACCCCAAACAGTATGGACGTAAAGATAGGAGAGACACATGCTATAGTACAATATTTGTTATGGTGTCCTGCCGTGTGGGGAAACTCAAGCCGTGCAAAATATCATGTAGAGAGACACATGCCCAAATGCATTTTAGAGGGCTGGATTAATGCACTCGGATAGCTGTCCTTGCAAATTTAGAGCAGATCTGGTGCTGTGTCGATGCAAAAGAAGAGGCTATAGGTCGCCCAAAGCACATCCAAATGCATTTTTCGAAGCTGCTAATAAAATGCATTTAGCCATGCTTCCCCTGATGACAAGCAAGGGAGCCGGAATAATGCTTGCCGCACCACCAAATGAGTTTTTCAGGCCTGGGAAAATGCATTCGGGTGTTTGCCTGACTATAGACTCAAGACTTCTTTATGGTTCATGACAACCCAAGACCACGAAACCAAAGCCAAATTTGTGCCTGGAGAGCATCGTCGAGCTGAAAGCCCGTGCGAGTTTGGGCCAAGGACTGAAGAGCGGGCCATTTCACAGGCATTTGTCTCCTCTCTCTGCATGCCGGCACTCTCGTTGCCTCAGCGTTGGACCGGTGAAGAAGCAAAGTACAGACAAGACTCTGCTTTGTGAAGTCCGGCGGAACCAATGCCGGGAGAAGGACGGGTGATGTG